>CM069141.1:73629144-73651626 GCA_035221665.1 Okamejei kenojei
CAACAAACAACTGTCTGGCAACATTATCTACATTATTTACAATTGATTTGCAGCAATACAACCATATTAATGCATTTAAGTTTGTTTGCAGAGTTTTTATACATTTTATCAATTGAGGGGAAATGAGGGGAACACCTGGATCTTTCACCATCATGCATATCAATGTTAAGCTCAGACTAGCCGGCGCCATCCACAGCCTGTGACTTTCCACTGACAAAGGTTAAGTAATTCTGACAAATGCAGGGATCCTCCATTTTATGGTGTCTTTAATTTGGTCAATATTAACAGTAGCATGTGACAATAAAGTAACCATTGACCAATATTTTATATCCCTCTACAGGATCACCCATGAACCTCCTATGCCCCAGGGAAAATGTTCTAGCCTATCCAGCCTCAAACCTTATAAATCAAACCTTCCAGTCCTGGGAGTATCTTTTTGAACCCTTCCCAACTTATGCCCTCCTTACTCCAGGGTGACCAGAACTGTACATAATATTCCAATGTGGTCTACCAATGTCTTGGGAAGGGGTGGCTCATCGATAGAGTTCGATCCTGATGGTGCTGGTCTTTCGAAATCAAAGCATTGAGTATAGAAGTTGGGATGTAATGTTAAAATTGTACAAGGCATTGGGGAGGCCAATTCTGGAGTATGGTGTATGTGGATAAGCTTTTTCCATTGAGAGTAAGGAAGATTCAAACAAGACGACATGATTTGAGAATTAAGGGACAGCCGTTTAGGGGTAACATGAGGGGGAACTTCCTTACTCAGAGAGTGGTAGCTGTGTGGAATGAGCTTCCAGTGGAAGTGGTGGAGGCAGGTTCGATTTTATCATTTAAAAATAAATTGGATAGGTATATGGACGGGAAAGGAATGGAGGGTTATGGTCTGAATTCAGCTAGATGGGACTAGGTGAGAATAAGTGTTCGGCACGGACTAGAAGGGCCGAGATGGCCTGTTTCTGTGCTGTAAATGTATGTGAGAATCGTTTTTCCTGTGACCACATGGGTTTTCTCCGGGTGCTTTGGTTTCCTCCCACATTCCAAAGACGTGCAGATTTGTAGGTTAATTGGCTTCTGTAAATTGCACCTAGTGTGTAGGATAGAACTACTGTATGGAGTGATCGCTGGTCAGCATGGACCCGGACAGCCAAAGAGCCTGTTTCCATGCTGCATCTCTGAACTCACCTAAGCTAAACCTGCCCAGCTGCAATGTGACGCCCTGATGCCTGTACTCAGTATCCTGACTGATGATGGCAAGCACACCAAGCATGTTCTTCACCATCCTGTCTGTCTGTCTGTCTGTCTGTCTGTCTGTGTTGCCACTTTCAAGAAACCATGTACCCATATGCTTAGGTCTATGAGAGTTTATCATGCGTTGAGCAGGTGAGTTAGCAGTTCCTTCTTAAAAAAGTAGACATTAGTAATTGGTAATTGGTGAAAGGGATAGATTGAGAAAAGACCCAATCTAACCAAACTTATTACATAGGTACACTTACCCTCTCATTGATGCCCATCCATGTGATACACTGCTAATCTCTCCAGTATTCCAATACATATTGAAATTCATCCCTCCTGTACACTAAAGGGACTGTCCCACTTACGTGTCCTTGGCACGCAAATGACGCAACCTCGTGGTCACGTTGAGGCGCACGGGCATCGTATGGCCACACGGGGGCGATCCCACTGAAAAGCTCGGAGGGGTATGTAGTTGTGCGCGACATCGTGCAGAGCTCCAAAATTTTTGTAGCGAACAAATTCTTCGCGTGCCAACGGCCTGTCGCGTAACTGACGTCCAAAGTGGGACAGGCCCAAGACCCTGGCGCGATGCAATGTCTCACCTCCAACAGCAGCAGAAGCAGGCAAATGATCGCCGAACTCGGCCTGGGGCTCACGGCCATTGCGGTCCAGATCCGCCCCCACTTCTACTCCCAGAGCGGGGCCAGGAGCGGAGCTGTGCTGCTGGCCGGGAGGATTTGATTAACTTTTCGGAAGGTGGGGAGGAACAAAAGCAGTCAGACTTTGCAGTTCAGAGCTCTGTCAGGCTGCAGAGGCTTTCTTTGTTCAAAGAGTCCTCTAATTAGTAAGGTTTGTCTGTGTGTATCTGGAAAGTCGTAGGAGCTGCAGTGGCTGGCGGAAGGCCAAGATTCACTTGAGCTGGTGGGAGCTGAGTCTGGAACGGTGTTTGAAGTTAATAACATCGGAAAGCTCCCTCCTACACCGACTTGCCCGGTCCAGGTGTGCTGGGTAAAGTGCGGCAACAGTGCCTTGGATTTCGTTGAAGCCGGGGAGGCGACGGAGACCTGGGGAAGAAGCCTCTGGAAGCTCCGTTTTTGACGGCGGGAGGATTAACACGGACATTCCTATCTTATCAGGAGGAGACTGTTTCTGTTGCTTTGCCAAGAAAGCCTTCACAAGACTCATTAACTGTTGCAAAAGAGTGGAGGTGCAGCAACAGCAGAAAGACTGCTTTGATTTAAAAGGACGGATACTGTGTGTTGTGCCGCGCCCTAAAGATGGCGACCCCTCAGAGTTATGCAGCTGTCGCACGGTCGGCAGTCCCCGAGGACTGAGGGCCATGAGTTGATGGGGCGCACACATGGGGTAAAAATGTACATGCAGAGCAACCTGCCCTTCAAGGCCTTTCTAGATGCGCTGGGTGAGACCTGTTGGCAAGAAAGCCATAGTCTCGGGCGCGGTGGTCAGTGGGAAGGTGGTTGTTCTACTGAAGACTCAACAGGCGGTGGCTCTGGCTCTGGAAAGGGGCATAACAGCGGGTGGGAATTTTGCGGCGGTGGACCCATGGGGGGGGTCCCGTGCTGCCGGTCATTCTGTCCAACGTTCCCACTTTTGTTCCGGATGCGCTCCTGCTCCCACATGTAAGGAAGCTGGGGGAGGTGCGGTCGGGGCTCACCAAATTGTTGTATAGGTTTGATGATCCTGAGATGCAGCATATATATACGTTTAAAAACGTCGTGTGTATATGCAGATGGCACAGGGGACAGACACGGAGGGGAGTTTTGATGTGGAGGTGGATGATTTCTCCTATCGCGTGTTTTTGGAACGCGGGCCAAGTGCGTTGTCACGCTTGCAAAAAGGTGGGGCATTTTCGCAGGAATTGTCCCAGGACCCGGGCTGCCACTTCCACCATGGTGGCCCGGGAGAGCACTGCTGGCCCATCAGGGCTGCTGGTTCTACCACTGTAGCCCGTGAAGGCTTTATTCCCTACCTCCACCCCCCATCCCCCCACCACCCTCATGTCCCCTACCTGCGGCGGTGGATGCGGGTGAAGTGCGTGGGGTGGACAGGGACGGTTGGGAGCTTCAGGTGGGAGGAAAGTCAAGAAAAAGAAGAAGGGGGCCCCAGGAAGAAGACCACCTCCAAGCGGGACCCCTGGCAGCGTATAAAATTGTGCTCGCCTCTGAACCCGGCCCAGGGAAGCATAAGGGGCCTAGGGTCCAACGGGGGGCTGGAGAGGTTGAAAAAGTAGACGGTAGTGTGGAGTAGAGGCTTCCGCAATGGAGATCACTGTGCCACCGCACGCCAGTGGTTCAAAGAGGAGGAGACATGGGTCCTCCGAAATAGAGAAGGGCCCTGAAGTTCAGGAGCAACCTGAAGGGGGGCCTTCCCCTCCTGTTGAGGTGGGGGACCCAGGACACTCTTCCTCTGAGGGGGAGGATGCCTCTGTAGTGCAGGGAACACCTGAGAGTGGCGATACATTACCCTTGGGGGTTGTTCCCCCAGAGAGTGCGTCTGCTAGCTTAGAGGATGACCAGGGGCGGCCTGAAGAGGGGGACTTGGGTGAGGGGGAGGGTCCCCAGTCTGAGCTCCTCGTTGAGGCTGTAAGCCCAGATGAGGGGTGTGGATGTCCCACTGGTCGAGGGAGCAGGGGGGACTTCAATAACATCGGCCCCTGAGGGGTCACAGTGAGGTGATTCACCTGGTGGTGGGGGAAGGGGACTCTCGGGGTGATGGTGCTGGGGTGGGTAGCCTGGGTGAGGAGGAGGGCAAGGTCGTTTCGGATCGTGTCCTTCGGTCGGACTCTAGGCAGGCCCTTTACAGCAAGGCCCGGAGACTTGCTCCGACTTCACTGTTCCCAATCCGGTTACAGAGGGCGGTGGGAGAGTGCAGGAGACTGGCCAATTAGCAGATACCTTGCCGCAGTCGGAGGCACCGGTACCTGCCCCTGTCACTGATCCTGGGGGTGGGAAGGTGACAGAGGAGGGGACCGTGTGATGTGGCTGGAACGCCCACCTCACAAGGAGAGGTGAGCGAGGTGGCTGAGAGTAGCAACCTTCCGGACTCGGGCTCGGACATTGAGTGCGAGGAGGAGGGGTACGCGGAGTCCGTCGACAGTGCGTTGACGGATTGCCCCACCCGCGGCCCTGTGTCGCGACTTGTCGAAGTCTGGGAACTTCGGAAGTTCTTAAAGGATACGAGAGGGAGTAGGAACAAGGTGGATTTGGCTGTCGACCGCTGGTCGGACCTGAGGGGTGCCCATGCGGTCCATTTATGCCATCCTTCAGAAGAAGGGGAATGAGGCGGGGCTAATACGGAATGAGCGGCGCCAGTTCCAAGAGCTTTTTAAGGCCCTAAAGAGAGGGCAGAAGGCTAGGGGAGGCTCCACTCCTTCACTGGGGGCTGGTAAAAAGATCCAGTGTACACTCAAAATGAAGCTCACTATAGCAGCCTTAATATCAATGGGGGCAGGGGGTCTCTCCGTAGGTATCACCATCTCTCAGTGCTCAGGGACGGGGGGTACGCGGTGAGCTTCCTGCAGGAAACACACACTGTGGCTAGTGATGAACCCACCTGGCTCCTGGAGTGGGAAGGGGGGGTCTACATGAGCCATCTCAGCTCCAATTCGAGTGGAGTGGCATTCCTGTTGGCCCCGTCTTTCCAACCGGAGATCCTCAGAGTGCAGGACATTGTACCAGGTCGTTTGCTGTATCTGGCCGTGCGTTTGGATGGCGTGCCATTACACTTCATTAATGTGTACGCCCCAAGATCGGCGCAATGCAGACGCGCTTAACAAGGGAAGTGACCACGTTGTTGAACACTATCGACCGTGGGGAGTGTGTTTTCCTTGGGGAGATTTTAATTGTACGCTCGAGGTGAGAGATCGCTCTGGCGTTCAGCGTGACCCGGCTGGAGTAAAGTCTTTAAGGGAGATGGTGGATTCTTTTGAGCTGGTAGATGCTTGGCGGAATTTCCATCCTGACTCTAACGCCTTCTCGTACAGGTTTGAGGGTGGTGGTTCCCGTATTGACCGTTTTATTATACGTGTCCCAAGGCCTATGTCTCCTGTGTTTCGGCGGCCTCCATGCGGCCCGGCGCCATGCTCGGACCATTGCCTGGTGCGAGTGGATTTTATCCCGACGCGCACACGGGCTGGGTCCGCGTACTGGCATTTAATAGCTGGAGGATCGCCGATTCCAGGATTCCTTCAGCAGTTCTGGGCGAGGTGGAGAGAGAGGCAGGGGCGTTTCCTTTCCCTAAGGCAGTGGTGGGACGTGGGGAAGGCCTACGTCCGTCTGTTTTGTCAGGACTATGCGAGGGGGTCGACCAAGGGGCGGGACTCCGAGATTGGACGGCTTGAGAGGGAGTTGCTTGACTCAGAGGCTCGTCTGGATCAGACTGGTGGGGCTTCGTGTGAGTGGGAGGAGTACCAGGAGAAGAAGGGAGCACTGAGGGACTTGCAGCTTAGGAGGTCCCGGGGCGCGTATGTGAGGTCGCGAGTCCAGATGTTGCACGATCCCCCTTTTTCTTTTCTCTGGAGAAGGGGCGAGGAGCCCGCAGGCAGCTTGTAGAGTTGCTTGCGGATGATGGCTCCTCTGTCACGGATCCAGAGAGCATTGGTGCCTCGGTTCGGTCTTTCTACAGGACTCTGTTCTCGGCAGGCACATCGAGTGCGGAGGCGCAAGAGGTCCTGTGGGAGGGCTTAACCGCTGTGTGCAATGATGTGGCTGAACACCTGGATGATCCCCTAACTCTGGAGGAGTTGACGGGTGCCTTGCACCAGCTCAGGGGGGGCAAGTCTCCAGGGCTGGATGGACTGACTGTGGAGTACCTTAGAGCCTTCTGGGATGTCCTGGGGGGGTGACTATATGAAGGTCCTGGGGGAGAGCCTGGCGACCGGGGAGATGCCCTTCTCATGGCGCAGGGCAGTAGTTGTCCTGTTGCCTAAGAACGGCGATCTCCGCCTTTTGAAGAACTGGCGCCCAGTCTCTCTCCTCAGCACGGACTATAAGCGAATCGCCTGGGTCCCGTGCTGTCTCAGGTGATCCACCCTGACCAGTCTTACACAGTCCCGGGCCGGTCCATCCAGGACAATATCCATCTGCTCCGGGACCTGATCCATCTGTCCCAGGGGGCTGGACAGTCAGTCGCCTATCTCTCCCTCGACCAGGGAGAAGGCGTTCGATAGGGTGGAGCACGAATACCTTCTCGGGACTCTGCAGGCGTTCGGATTTGGACCGCATTTTGTGTCCTGGGTCCGACTTTTATACACTGCTGCAGAGTGCCTTGTTAAGGTCAACGGCTCTTTATTGGCACCCATTCCCTTTGGGAGGGGGGTTCGTCAGGATGTCCCATGTCCGGTCAGCTGTATTCCATCTGTGTGGAGCCATTCCTGTGCCTTCTCCAAAGGCGGTTGACGGGCCTGGTTGTGCCGGGGCTGGAGATGGAGGTGGTTCTCTCGGCCTACGCCGATGATGTCATTTTGATGTTCACTGACCCTGTTGACCTGCGGAGATGCGTGAGTGCCAGCAGGTTTTCTCAGCTGCATCCTCCGCCAAGATCAACTGGGGGAAATGTTCTGGTCTCTTGGTGGGTCAGTGGGAGGTGGACTCCCTGCCGGAGGAGATGGCAGGTTTTGCGTGGAGCACCACGCACCTCCTCTATCTGGGGTCTACCTGAGTCCCACTGAGGGGGCGTGGCCGGCGAACTGGCAGGAGCTGGAGGCGAAAGTGGTCGCTCGGCTGGGACGTTGATCAGGCCTCCTTGGTGTGCTCTCTTACCGGGGCAGGGCTGTAGTTTATAAACCAGCTGGTGGCCTCTATGCTGTGTATCGGTTGGCCACTATGGTCCCGTCCTCTTTATTTATAATCAGGATACAGAGGAGATTGGTCAACTTCTTCTGGGTGAGAGCAACCACTGGGTCTCTGCGGGGGTTCTGAGTCTCCCATTGGAGGAGGGTGGTCAGGCGCAGGTCTGTGTTCGTACCCAGGTGGCGGCTCTCCGACTGAGGACCATGCGGAGATACGTCTACTCAGACTACCCTCCTAAATGGCACGTGCTGGCCACGTACTTTTCCGCCAGGGGCGCTGCCTTCAGGAGGGCTCAAAGCTCCCAGTAGCGGGTATGAGTCGACGCGCTCGGCGGGAGTTGCCTGGCTTTTACCGTGACCTCCTGAAGGCCAGGAATTTGGTCACCTTCAGCCAGGGCGCTGCTCCTCAGGGGGAGGGGGCGTTGTGGCTGTGATGGGGGGTGTTGAGGAGAGGCGTGTGCGTGGAGCGATTCAGGATGAGCTTACCCCCGCTCCATCGGAATTGTTCATGGGAACCCATGGCCCGGCTCGCTCCCCCGAGAGCCAGCCCCACGCAACATGAGCCGCCTTTCCGAGATGCCCAGCGTGCCGTTCCTGTGATGCGGAGAGGCGCGTGTTGTACAGGATTGCTTTGTGCACACTCTCCACTTCCTCGCCCTCATCTTCCTGTCCAGACACGCCCTGGCGGTCCCGTGTTACTACCTGACGAGGGGAAGGTCCTCAGTGGAGGTCTCTCTACAAGGGAGTCCTCTCCCTTTACATCGGGGACCTGGGGTGGAGAGTGTTGCACAAAGCCGTGGGCCTGTAACAGGTACTTGAGCCGATTCACAGGACTCGTCCCGCCGCCTGTCCACTTCGCAGCGAGGAAGAGACCGTGTTTCACAATCTACGTGGAGTGTGAGAGGTTGCAGCCCTTGTTACGAGTATCTGAAGGGGCTGCTCCTCACGTTTTGGCTCCACTTTAGTCCGACACTATTGATTTTTGGGGCACCTAGTACAGAGGGGGGACGGTCGGGAGGGAGGAGGGGTCCTCCCTATCGGTCTGCTCCTGGGCCTGGCCAAGATGGCCATTCCGGGTCCAGGCAGCGGGCAGTCCGACGACCGCACAGCAGTCGGCTGTCTACCCCTTTTCCGGGGTTACGTCCGTGCCCGCGTGTCCCTAGAGAGGGAACACGCGGTGTCCACGGGGACTGTGGAGGCTTTCCGTGAACGCTGGTCACCGCTGGAGGTCGAATGTATTATTGATAAAAATGTTAATATTTTAATTTGAGAACTTTCTCTGTAAAATGCCAATATAGGCATTCTCTGATCGTGTTACTACTTTGTATTTGTTTGTTCTGAATAAAAGCATTTTGTAAAAGAAAAAAAAAAAAGGAGCGGGGCCAAGAAAGTTGAAGATAGACACAAAACGCTGGAGTAACTCAGCGGGACCGGCAGCATCTCTGGAGAGAAGGAATGGATGACGTTTCGGGACAAGACCCTTCTTTCAGACTAAAGAAGAGTCTCGACACGAAACATCACCCGTTCCTTCTCTCCAGAGATGCTGCCGGTCGTGCTGAGTTACTGCTGCATTTTGTGTCCATCTTCAAATGACGTCACACGCTCCAGACGGCTGTGCGGGCGCATGAAATCGCGCGCGACCTTTGCGGGACCGTCGCGGCTCAACGCAACCACGAGGTCGCGTAATTAGCGTGCCAAGGACACACGTAAGAAGGTAAGAAGGACACAGAAGGTAGTTGAGGCCAGTTCATTGGCTATAATTAAGAGGGAGTTAGATGTGGCCCTTGTGGCTAAAGGGATCAGGGGTGTATGGAGAGAAGGCAGGTACAGGATACTGAATTGGATGATCAGCCATGATTATATTGAATGGCGGTGCAGGCTCGAAGGGCCGAATGGCCTACTCCTGCACCTATTTTCTATTTTCTATGTTTCTATGTAAGTGGGACAGGGGCTTAACTCTCCTTAGCAATCCAACCCAGCCTCCACCTCTCTCATCCGCTCCTTATTCAATTAGCAATCAGGATCGTACACTCTCCTGCATCTGCAGTGTCTTGTGTCTATGGACAGAGATTGTTAGTTTCTTTCCAGTCATAAATTCATGTAAAGGTATTTTCAGAATTTATCTGAAGATCATTTAGGGAGCTCATTTTCTCGTATGGCCCCGGCTCTTTCTCCACCGTGATTTAGGATTTCACATACATGGAAGTATTCAACCCCAGTAAATCCACAGGCCACTACAGCCTTCCTTCCTGCTTTCACAAAGCTGTCAAACACAATGGCAGGACAATCAATGCAGAAATAAACCACATTGAAAGGTGGTTTGTGATGATTTTTAACTGACAGAGTTGACGATATACGTTTTCCCAAGGTAGGATTCAAACCATGAATGAGAATTGCAGTTGAGGGGGCACTTCTTTACTCAGAGGGTGGTGCTGTGAGGAATGAGCTTATGTTAACTATAGGTATATGGACGTGAAGGGAATGGAGGGTATGGTCTGACCGAGCGGGCCTGTTTCCGTGCTGTAAATTGTTATATGGTTATGGGTTATATGGTTAAGGTGATGTGGATAAATGGCCATAGATAGCTGGGAAAAATTATAGTGAAATTTCAAATATGCCATTATTATTAATCAAGAAGTTTTCACAAGGAATAAAGTGAAACTAAAATAAGATTTGTGTTTGGTTTAAGTACGATACGGTAGCATTCCCCATTTTAACAGCCGTATTTGGCACACCCACTTTCAACTCAGACTCCAGAGTTCATTTAGATTGTTTTTACATCTGAGAATAATTCAGGATGACACACAGCCCCAAAAGGTGTGGCACTAGCAGTACTGAAGGAACGTTCTACCTTCATAAGGTGAGTATTGAAGTAGTGCTTCATTCTCGGAGGAGTGTATGATGGAACACAAGGATGTAAGAGGCAGAAGGGAGACCAGGGAGTAGACACTAGCTAAATGGAGCCCAGTACAGAGGGAGTGCCACACTGTTAGAGACACAATTCTCAGAGAACGCTGCATTGTTTGGATGGTCTATTGGTGAGGGTGCGCTACATGGTTGAAGGAGCAGTTTTGGGGAAGAAATCAGTGGAGCAATAATGAATGAATACCACATTCTTGGAAGAGCAGCATTTAGAGAGCCTGGTGCTGTTGGAACATTGACTAATTGATTGAAGAAATTGTTGTCAGACAGTAATGAGGCATTGGTGGGAGTCATGGCAACTGGCAGAGGGGGTTTGGGATACTTCCCTAAGACACCGGTTGGCAAGGCCCAGGGCAAGGAGAGACACCATCTAATCCAGGAAGAGGTTCGAACAGGTGTGGAGGAAGAGCGTGTGAGCAGGACAGTGGGGCTCAGGCAGCAGGGAGCGTGGACAAGGTGGGAGAGCATAGCGCAGCGCAGGATTACCATATAAACCATATAACCATATAACAATTACAGCACGGAAACAGGCCCTCTCGGCCCTTCCAGTCCGTGCCGACCATTTGTTTCCCCTAGTCCCATCTACCTGCTCCATTCCCTCGATACCCCTCCATTCCCTTCACGTCCATATACCTATCCACTTTACTTTTAAATGTTAAAATCGATCCTGCCTCCACCACTTCTGCTGGAAGCTCATTCCACACAGACACCACCCTCTGAGTAAAGAAGTTCCCCCTCACGTTACCCCTAAACTTCTGTCCCTTAACCTGGTCAAACATCATGCAGGCAGACTTCCAGCGCGTCCGGTTCCTTGTCCAAGCCGTCTACGATGCCCTACCAATTCCAGCAAACCTCCACATCTGGGGCAAGAGCAAGACACCTTCCTGCCCACTTTGCTCTGGAAGAGGATCATTAGAACATCTCCTCAGCAGCTGCCCAAAGTCCCTTGGGGAAGGTCGCTATCGGTGGCGGCATGACCAGGTGCTCCGTGGTTGCTGAGAGCATAACCACTGCCATCGGTAACAGGCAAACACCACCATGCCCCAAAGAAATCAATCACTTTTGACAAAGCAGAGAGAAGCCCCAACCACAACCAAAAACAAGGACGGACCTCCTTTACACAGCCACTGAGGCAGCTGCAACGTCGATCTGCAAACAGCTGAAATTTCCGCAGCACATCACAGCAACATCATCCCGCCAGACATGACCATCACCTCCGAAGTGACAAAACATCTGATCATTCGGAACTGACAGTGCCCTGGGAAGAGCGTATTGAAGAGGCTAATGAGAGGAAGTAGCAAAGCCAGGAACTGGTGAGATGTGCCAGGACGGAGGCTGAAGACATACTATGAGCCCATAGAGGTGGGCTGTAGAGGCTTTGCAGGACGCTTCACTCTGCAAAGTCCTCCAACCAGTTGGCTTTACGGGGCTGGCAAAAAGAAGAGGGCCATTCAATCCGCAAGTGAAGCCGCAGAAGAAAAGCCACTAGGTGGCTTTGGGATTAAGAGGCTGATCCGTGGGCGGTTGCTGCTGGGACGCAAGTCGGGGCTTGATCAACCCCGGCTGGGTCGCCTGAGGCGAGGGTGTCTGATGTTGTGAGACCCGAAACACCCGATGACCCCAGGTCACATCACTGAGGATGTGGCCCAGCGCATCTAGAAGATGTATCTTTCACACAGTGAGAGTTAAATTAAGGAGTAGGCTTCATGTCCCCTCACGTAAGACACTGTCTGCTGACTGTTGCTAATTAACACAAATGGGAGTAAATCCCATCCTGAAGAATCCTCTCCAATAGTTTTCCAACCAATGATGTGAGGCTCATTGGCCTATAATTTCCTGGATTCTCTCTGCTACCTTCTTAAACAACATTACCTACTCTCCAGTCCTCCAGGAACTCGCCTGTGGCTGGAAGAGATGCAAAGATCTTTGTCAAGGCTCCCACAATCTCCTCGCTTGCCTCAGCTTGCTATTACATTTTTCATCCCTCACCTTAAACCTATGTTCCCTGTTTCTAAATTTTCCTACTCCGGCCAAAAGGCTCTGTGTATTTACTCAATCTATTCCTCTCATGAATTTGTACACCTCTTTCAGATCAACCCTCATCCTCCAACGAATAGAGTCCCAGCCTAATCAGCTCAAGCCAGCCTAATCAGCTGTAGCTCAAGCCCTCGAGTCCTGGCAATATCCTCATAAATCTTCTCTGCACCCTTTCCAGCTTGACAACATCTTTCCTATAACATGGTGCCCAAAACTGAACACAGTACTTTAAATGTTTACTAAGGAACTGCAGATGCTGGAAAATCAAAGGTAGATGGAGAAACTCAGCAGGTGAGGCAGCATCTATGGAGCGAAGGAAATAGTCAACGATTCGGGCCGAAGAAGGGTTTCGGCCCGAAACGTTGCATATTTTCTTCGCTCCATATATGCTGCCTCACCTGCTGAGTTCCTCCAGCATTTTTGTCTACCTACAATACTTTAAATGTGGCCTCACCAATATCTTATACAATTGCAACATGACCTCGATACGCTTCTATACTCAATAATCTGACTGATGAAGACCAATCTGTCAAAAGTCTTTTTGATCACCCTATCTACCTGTGATGCCACTTTGAACAAACTACTTACCTGCACTCCCTCGGCTCTACAACACTCCCAAGAGCCCTGCCATTCACTGTGTAGGTAGTGATCATCCCAAAAATGCAACTTCCTTCACGCTCTTGTTGTCGACACCTCACCCCGTTGTGAGCCCTGACTGTCATGATGTGCCCATCCCCAATGGCATCATTCCTCACATTTCTCTGTATTAAATTCCATCAACCATTCCTCAACCCTCCTGGCCAATCGATCCACATCCTGCGGCACTTTTTGACAGCCATCTTCACTATCTGCAAAACCACCCAGCTTTTCTACCATCAGCAAACTTGCTAACCATGCCATGTATGTTCTCATCCAAATCATTGATATAGATGACAAACAGTAATGAACCCTGAGATATACCACCAGTCACAATCCTCTAGCCCAAAAATCAAACTTCCACCACCACAAACTTCCATGAAGCAAATTTTCTATCCATGTAGCTATCTCTCCTTGGATCCCATGCAAACTAATCTTCCAGCCAGCCTACCATGCAGAACCTTGTCGAATGCTTTGCTGAAATTCATATATACAACATCTACAGCTCTGCCTTCATCAACCTTTTGGGTCATATTTTCCAAAAAAAACAAATCAGATTTGTGAGACACGACCTGCCACATTCAAAACCATGCTGACAATCTCTAATCAGCCCTTGTCCATTGAAATGCCTGTGTATCCTATCTGTCAGAATAACCTTTAGTAACTTTAGTGCTTTCACCTTATTTCTAAGCTCTATCCATATTGCCTCAGCAGATGAACCCTCCAATATGTCCTCTCTGAGTGTGTTGGAAGGAACAGCAGATGCTGGTTTACACCGAAGATAGACACAAAATGCTGGAGTAACTCAGCGGGACAAGCAGCATCTCTGGACAGAAGGAAATGTCGGTGACGTTTCAGATCGAGACCCTTCTTCAGACTGAGAGTCAGGGGAGAGGGTGACATAGAGGATATGGAAGGGTTAGGTGTGAAAATGAGAAATCAAAGGGACAAAGATTTTAGAAAATGTAGACTAGATCATTGTTAGCGAGGGAAGGTTGTTGTCACCTTTGTTGTCACCTTCACCTAGGTAACAATGATCTACATCTTCCTTGATTTTCGACCCCTTTGATCTCTCATTGTCTGTACAGAGTTTGTACATTCTTTCATGACCGCGGTTTCTTCCGAGATCATCGGTTTGGTCCCACACTCTAAAGATGTACAGGTTTGTAGGTTAATAGTAAGAGTAAACAAGAACTTACCAGTTTGAAGTTTGATCTTGATTTTATGAGGAGTTACGTTGGTGATTACGTGAAGAAGACCCGTCAGGCCGCATGCGCGTCAATCTTCAAAGCAGCGGTATGAAATAACAAATAACAAACACCAAAGTGACATAGTAAGATGCGTGACTCGAGAACTACCAGATGATCTTTTATAAGAGAGGGTTGGGCGTGGCAGGCACGTAATCACCAACGTAACTCCTCATAAAATCAAGATCAAACTTCAAACTGGTTCAAACCGTTTAACTTTACTATTTTACTTCAGAGTCACGTGAGTGATTCCATGAAGACTTCAAAGCTTTGTGATTTCATGCCGCTTATCAAAAAATCTCAGCGTCTCACTGCATCGATTGACTCAGGATGAGTGAATAATCAAATGCATTAGCATGATATTGATTCACCTGTATTAATGGTTTAAGTAATAAAACCTGTATTAATGGTTTAAGTTAATAAAGAAATCAATAGCAACCCCCTGTAACTCAGGGGAGGCTAAAGTGAACGCAAAAAACAGAATGGGCAAAGCCCCGGGTCAGTAAAAACCGGCCTATGAAAAACATTTTAAAAAATCAATTTTAGTTGACCATCCTGCGGGTCGCGAGGATAGGGTCAATAGGGGCATGTCCATTGCCCTGCCGCTGACGTTGATGCTGACCTGGTGGAATGAGATATACAATCGTCAGTGTTAATACCTGTATAACCCAGACCCTGCTGTAGCCACCTTGAAATAGTCTGAACCGACCTTCCTTTGTGTAGTTGATTGTTGACTAATAAACAATGCTGATTCCATACTTCTTAGGATTCTGGTGGCACTTGATAACATAGACGTGAGACCCGTGGGGTTATACCAAAAATGATCTTAAATCAAATGCCACCCCTGGTCTACTCTGCTTGTGTAGACCAGAATGTAAAATGTAATGGCACCTGCAGCCAATTCCATCCTATCTAGCCACAGAGTTTTGTATTGTTTTGCTGACGCTTGTGCTGATATTAGTGTCATAACAAAGGATGCAGCTGGGACCCCTTGGCGAAGTAATGTTCACACATTTTTCAATAACCAACTGCATAATGTTGTAGTGGAGAACTTGTGTCAAGATCTTTTAACAACTCGATATCCGGTTGAACCCGACAGCGCAGTTCCATTTGTTGCAGCTGTAGTGTCTCTATAACAGAATTATTGTCAAATACCATTAAAATGAACTGGAAAATGTCAGTAATCTGTACCTATTAAATGTAAACATTAACATTTAAACAAAAAACACTTCTGATCCCCTCATTGGAATGTACTGCTTTGTGGGGCTATCCCTGCACACTGCAGTGAGCACCTTCATGGCTTGATGTGGCAACCTGAGGCATAAGTCAATCCATTCAAAATGTGTAAGTCAATAATTGTTTTAAAACTGTCAAAAGGCCGGTCTCCTGAACAACAGTTTTGAACCAGCAAGTTCTTGTTTTTTGGAATAACCGTTTACCGTTGAGGCCATAAGCCTGATGAAGCAGCAACATAGACGCTTGGCCAGTCCGACAGTACGACCCCAAGCAAGGTCTTGCTGACTTTTTTAAGACCCGGCTAATGAGGGCAAAAATGAGGAAGACAAAAAGAACATTTCCTCCTATTGAAGCGAGAATGTATTTCTCCGCACTGTTGTGCCACATAAGTTTTGCAATCATGAATAAACATATGCACCAACAGTCGAAATTCGAATGTAGTATTGAACCATACTTTCACAATACTTTGAGATCCCACACATACAGTGGCTTGCCAAAGTATTCAATCCCTTGAAATTTTCCACATTTTGTCACGTTACAACCACAAACGTGAATGTATTAATATTAGATTTTATGTATAGACCAACACAAAGTGGTGCATAATTGTGAAGTGGAAGGAAAATGAATACATGGTTTCCAAATTTTATTAAAAAAAAAACTGAAAAGTGTGGCATGCAAAAATTCAGCCCCCCTGAGTCAATACTTTGTAGAACCATCTTTCGCTGCAAAAAAAAGCTGCAAGTCATTTGGGGTATGTCTCTACCAGCTTTGCACATCTAGAGACTGACATTTTTGCCCAATCTTCTTTGGCAAAACAGCTCAAGCTCAGTCAGATTGGATGGACAGCGTCTGTGAACAGCAATTTTCAAGTCTTGCCAGAGATTTCTCAATTGGATGGTTATTCTGGACTTTGACTGGGGGCCATTCCAACACATGAATATGCTTTGATTCCATTGTATCTCTGGCTGTAATGTTAAGGGCCGTTTTTGTCCTGCTGGAAGGTGAACCTCCGACCCAGTCTCAAGTCTTTTGCAGACTCAAACAGGTTTTCTTCCAAGATGCCCTGAATTGGCTCCATCCATCTTCCCCATCAACTCTGACCAGCTTCCCTGTCCCCTGCTGAAGAAAAGAATCCTCACAGCATGATGCTGCCACCACCATGTTTCACAGTGGGGATGGTGTGTTCAGGGTGATGTGCAGTGTTAGTTTTCCACCACACATAGCATTTTGCATTTAGGCCAAAATCTTCAATTTTGGTCTCATCAGACTAGAGCAACCTTCCTCCACATGTTTGGCTGTGTCCCCCGCACGGTTTGTGGCAAACTGCAAACGAGACTTCTTATGGCTTTGGTTCAACAATGGCTTTCTTCTTGCCACTCTTCCACATTTGTGGAGTGCATGACTAATAGTTGTCCTGTGGACAGATTCTGGATCTCTGCCAGCTCCTCCAGAGTTACCATGGGCCTCTTGCTGCTTCTCTGATCAATGCTCTCCTTGCCCTGCCTGTCAGTTTAGGTTGGACGGCCATGTCTTGGTAGGTTTGCAGTTGTGCCATACCTTTTCCATTTTCGGATGATGGATGAACAGTGCTCCGTTTTTTTTTTTTGAGATGTTCAAAGCTTGGGATATTTTTTATAACCTAACCCTGCTTTAAACTTCTCCACAACTTTATCCCTGACCTGTCTGGTGGTTTCCTTGGGCTTCATGATGCTGTTTGTTTCACTAATGTTTTCTAACAAACCTCTGAGGCCTTCACAGGACAGCTGTATTTATACTAAGATTAGATTACACACAAGTGGACTCTATTTACTAATTAGGTGACTTCTGAAGGCAATTGGTTGCACTGGATTTTATTAGGGTATCAGAGTAAAGGGGGCTGAATACTTTTTGCACGCCACACTTTTCAGTTTTTTATTTGTTAAAAATTTGAAAAACATGCATCATTTTCCTTCCACTTAACAATATATGCGCCACTTTGTGTTGGTCTGTCACATAAAATTCCAATAAAATTAATTTACGTTTGTGGTTGTAACGTGACAAAATGTGGAAAAGTTCAAGGTATGAAAATTTTTTTGCAAGCCACTGTATTCTGTGTATTCATCGATCTGAACTGATGATACACCAGTGGCAATGGAGATTAGGTAATTATTACAAGATACTTTTACTTGATTACCATGTAACTATCATATGTCACCATCGTAGAGCAGCAACTTGAATTTGAGCATGTAGAATATGAGCAACACGATATCGCTCAATAGCCCCTTACCCATGGGTGCATCCTAGTGTAGATATTTAGAATTTTTTTTAAAGTGCACATGTCCAGATTTTTTTATTTTTTTTAATTTAATTTTATTATTTTTTATTTATTAGAAGTAATTACATTACAATTTTACTGTACCTTTTTACAGGTTCCCAGAAAAATTATTAAAATATTATTTGTACAACTTCCTTTTTTTTTTAAAACATTTTTTTTTAGAAAGAAATGAGAAAGAAGGAATTAGTTTTTTTGAAGAGTGAAGAATAGACTAGTGAGTGTAGAGTGAAGAAAGAAATGTGAGAATGTAAAGCAGAAAGGATATACCTCCCACGCAACCAGTCGATGTTTTTTTTTTATATTCTCATAATCAATTATTCAGTCAAAAACCCAGAATTTTAATTTTATGATGAAATTACACCGCATGATTCCACAAGGTCAATAAATGGAGACCAACTTGTTAACGAATTGGTCTTTTTTTCTCTTAGGAGGAGTCTCATTTCTTCCAAATGTGGCCGTTTCCAACATATTACCAATCCACAATTTTGAGTGTTGGTATAGTAGCCTTTTTCCAAAATTTAAAAAAAATATGAGTTTTTTCGCTATTATTAAACCATAATTAAAAAAATTAGATTGGGATATATTTAATGTATTTACATCTCCAAAGATAATCATTCCATGCTAGGTTCCATTTTTATCTTTAATAAGAATAAACTATTTTTATCTTAAATATATCAAATATATCACACCAAAAACTTAGAGTTTTTTATGCAAGAAATGAAATAGTGTGTAAGATTGGCAATTATGAGAAAGACATTTATCACAAATTGGTGAGATATTTGAATAAAATTTATTCAACCTAACTTTGAATAATATAGTCTGTGTAATAATTTTAAATTGAATTAAATTATGTCTCGAGTTAATTGAACATTTTATGTATATATATCAAATACCTCTCCTCTCCCATGTTACATTAGAAATATTTTTTCATTAAATCTTTTTTCCCAGTCTTCTCTAATTGAGTACTGTTGAAGGCAATTCTCTTTAAGAATACTGTTATAATATGATATGAATTAATTTTTGTGAGTCCGCCTTAATATTCATTGCTTCTTCCAGTGGGTCTATCGTCATATTCTGTAATCTGGTATAATATTTTTTTATAAAGTCACATATCTGTATATATATAAAGTATTGGTTATTATTCAAATTAAATTTGATTTTAATTGTTGAAATGATAATAAATTTCCCATTTCATACATGTCACCCAACTTTTTTAATTCCCAGTCCTTTCCCATTGTCTATATGTTTTATCCATAATAGATGGTTTAAATACTGGATTATTCACTATTGGTGTTAATAAAGATAAGTTCTTAATTTTAAATTTAATTTTATTTGTTTCCAAATTCGAATTAATTGTGTATAATTGGATTCTTCTTATAATAATATATTATTCAATTTTATCCGGGAGAAGAGGATCGCTCCTAAAACATAAGGAAAACAATCCTCTTTTTCCATTCTTATCCATATCCACATCTGTTTTGAGAAGGACAATCCAACCAATAAATAATATTCTTAATATCACGCCCAATAATAATATAAAAAAATAGGCAGTGCAAGTCCCCCTACATCTTTAGGTTTACACAAATGATTTATTTTAATTCTATGTGCTTTGTAGCCCATATAAAATTAAGTAATATAGACTATTTTGGTTTACATATTGGTATGGAGTTTAAATAGAATATAAAATATTATTTGTGGTAGCACTATCATTTTTATAGCATTTATAATCTGCCAATTAAAGATAGTGGAGCGTTTTCCAAAATGTAATCAAAGCGTTCAAATTTATTTAACAGAGGAGCAAAAATTAGCAAAAAATAATATTGTATAAAAATATCTTCTGGTAACCTTTAGAATACCTAAATACTTCAAATTTACCGTTGCAATTTTTAAAATGGAAATTTTAATAGATGATTCGCTTTCTGAGGAGATGTAATGACATAAATTCACTTTTATTCCAATTTATTCTAAATCCAGAAAAGGAACCAAATTCCACTATGCATTTAATACGTTTGGGTATACTCGATTTCTGAATTTCGTAATATATAAAAGTATATCGTCCGCGAAATATGACATTTTTTATTATTAGAGTCCTTAGAATTATATCCCTGAATATTTGGATGAGTTCTTATCCATTCAGCCAGTGGCTCTATCATAAGGGCAAATAGCAGGGTGATAAACACACATCCCTGCCTATTGCCCCGTTATAGTGGAACTTTTATATTTATATTTTTTTTTTATTTTTTTATATATTAATTATTTTATATTTATTTGTTTTTATTTTTGTTTGTTTTTTTTTATTGAAACAACGAAATATTAAAGTTAATATATCTTGCTGTTGTTTATCGTATAATAATTTTACCCATCTAATAAAATTAATCTCCCATATTAAATTTTTGAATACCTATGTATAAATACTGCCACACTACCTGATCAAATGCATTTTTTCTGCGTCCAAAGATATAATTGATGTCTTCCTTTTTCCCCTTTATGTGAAAACAAAAAAATTATATTAAAAGTTGTCTCAAATTGTGAAATGATTGTCTATTGGGTATAAACCTGAATACCGTTTGGTCCTGGTTTTATCAATTTTATAATAATATATTTGCTCAATCTACATTGCTAAAATCTTTGCTAATATTTTTTGGTCTGTATTTTAAAAGTGATACAGCTCTATACGAGCCCAGATCTTCTAGAATCTTTTATCTTTTTTTGGTAATAAGCCGTATTGAAGAGATTCTGCAAAGTTTCTCAGGGTAATATTCTTCTCAGTAAAAGCATACCTGTATAATATAAATAATCGTGGGACTATAAAACACCTGAAATCTTTTCAAAAATACATTAATAAAACCATCATACCCTGGAGTCTTCCCATTTGTTCAATTCTTTTATTGTTCTCTTAATTTCTTCACTTGTAAATCTGGGCTCTAATCAAAAATTCCTCTTGGTCTAAGATATCCAATTTTGGCGAAGTTACACTTATCTAAAAAATTATAATTTTATTTTCTTCAATATGTTTTAGATGTATAATAAATTTTGATAAAATAGAGCAAACCTTTTGTTAATGTCCCTTAGGTAAAGTTAATAGTTCCCCGTTCTCTGATTTGATGTACTAATTGTTTTTTTCCTTTTCTATTGGTTCTTCAATTGTCGTTGCTAAATTTTTACAAAATGGTTTACCCCCAATTTCAAATTTGTACTAGTTTTGTGATCTGAAATAATCTTATTACTCTTGCCGAAATATTCGATTCAGTTTAAATTTCAGTAATTTATCTTAATATGTTATCTATGGTTGGGTCTTTTGCGTTTTCCTAATGCCTAATAATTTAATTTTCCTTTTCTAACGTCCCCTTGTTTTCTGTCCTCTGCCTTTTTTATTAGAAACTTTGGATACGAAATTAAACTCCACGAATGAATGGCTTAAAAAGATTCCCATAATAGAGATGGTGAAATCCCTGGAGTCCTCATTTATTTAAAAAAAAAAATTCATTTGATTGTTTAAATACCTCGTAACCTGTGAGTCCGTTAGCTATTTGTGTATTAAATCTCCAAAAAAAAATTTGTACTGGCATTCCCTCAAGTTTTAAAGTAAAAGTCAGCGGGGATGACAGACATAATACTGTTTGTGGTATTTAGGATTAATCGTATATGTATAGTTTTTGAGTCCACTAAAAAATAATCAATTCTTGAATAATTTGTGTACTGATGAGTAAAACGAATGATTCCCTTCCAGTTGGGTTAGTTAATTCTCCATAAATCTATTATATTATTTTTTTTATATAAGTGTTTAAGAATTCACTAGAACTTGATTTACACTACCCTTCCTAAATTTTAAATAGGAACTGCAAGATGCTAGGAGAATCGAGGGTATACAAAAAGCTGGAAGAAACTCAGCGGTGCAGCACATCTAAGAGCGAAGGAGAAAGCGACGTTCGGGTTCGAGACCCCTCTCTTCAGAACTGGTCACGGAACAGGGAAACGAGAGATATAACCGGTGATGTTGGAGAGATAATGAACAATTAGTGAAAAGATATGCCAAAAAAGTATCGTGATAAAGGGAACAAGCCATTGTAAGCTGTTTGTGGTGTGAAAATGAGAAGACTGGTGCGACTGGGGTGGGGGAGGGAGATAGAGATAGAGGGAATGCCTAGGGCCCGGGGGCTGAGGAGAGGTGGGAAGGGAGAGACAGCAAGGTTACAACAGAATTGAGAAAATTCAATATTCAAGCCCAAAGGATGCAGACTCCCCAATGCGGAATATGAGTGCTGTTCCTCCACTTGCGGTGTTGCTTCACTCTGCCGTTGAGGAGGCCCAGGACCGAGAGGTCGGATGTGGAATGGGAGGGGGGAGTGAAGTTCTGAGCCACCGGAGGTCGTGGTTGGTTATTGCGGACGCGAGCGGAAGGAGTGTTCGCGAATCGATCGCCAAGCCTCCACTTTGGTTCTCAACCAATATTAGATCATCTGCATCTGACAGCGGATGCAGTAGATGAGGTTGGAGGAATGCATGGTGAACCTCTGCCGGACCTGGAAGGACTGCTTGGGGTCCCTTAAAGGAGTGGAGGGGGGAGGTGAAGGGAACAAGAGTTGCATTCTTGCGGTTGCCAAGGGAAAGTGCCGGGGAAGGGGTAGAGTGGGAGGGAGGGTAGAATTGACAAGGGAGTTGCGGAGGGAGCGTACTTTGCGAAAGGCCGACAGGGGGGGAGATAGGAAGATGTGGCGGGTGGAGGGGTCACGTTAAGGTGGCGAAACAGGCGGAGGACTACAAAAGTTGTATTTGCCCGGCTGGTGGGGAAAAGGTGAGGACCCCCAGGGGGACACTGCCCAGATTGCTAGTGGGGAATGGGAGCGAGGCGAGTTACTAAATTTTGTTGATTTGTCAAATATAACTCTATTAACACAATTAAAGTCCCCCCCCCCCCCCCGAGTAATAACATATTGAAAAATTATACTCATCTATTTGATCCATAATTTTCTTAAAAAATTGGGGATTAAACAAAGTTTGGAGCGTAAATATATATCAGAGTCATGGAGTGGAATAAATTTCTC
>CM069141.1:73652126-73882394 GCA_035221665.1 Okamejei kenojei
GCTGGAGAGGATGGAGATTTCGAGTAGTTGCAGTGGAGCTGGAGCAAGAGCTTGAGGGATCGTGCTGAGATCTGGAGAAGATGGAGCCTGGAGGGAACTGAGCCAAGAGTTGGAGCTGGAAAAGGAAAAGAGGGCGGAGAGAGGAGGGAGAGAGGGGAAGAGAGGAGAGAGATTATGGAAGGCAGGGATGGTGCTGGAGAGAAGATGCTTGGAGATGGAACTGGAGATGGAGCTTACAGATTGAGCTGGAGAAGGGCTAGAGCTTGGGAAGCTTGCTGGATGGGAGCTGGCGCTGGCTGGAGGCGCTGTGGGGGGTGGTGTTGTGCCTGGGGCTGCCTGGAGCTGGAAATGGATAAGCGGGAAAAGATGGAACAAGAGGAAGAGGAAGATGGAGTTAGACCTGGAGCTTTTATAGAGCTGTTGATTGTTTGTGAAGGAGCTGGAAGTGGGCTGGATGCTGGAGCTGATGCTTTGAGCTGTGAAGCTGGGAGCTTGTAGATGGAGATGGGCCTGGAAAAAAAAATAGAGCTGCCAGCCGGGAGCTTGACATGGAGCTGGAGCTGTTTTTGTTTGTTTAGCTGGAGGATTCTGGACATGAAAGCTAGAGCTTGCAGGAGCTGGAGAATGGGAGCGATATCTATGATGGGGGTAGACACAGGGAGATGCTGGTGGAGATGTGGAGATTGGTAGACAGAGGGAGGGATAGAGAGGATGGACGCCTAGATAGATTTCAACTGTAGTTTGAGATGAACCTCTAAAGCCTGAAGATGGAGGGGCTGGAGATGGAGTTGGCGTTTACAGCCGGAAGATGGCCGCTGGAGATAGTTGTTTGGAGCTTGCTGGATATGGTGACCTGGAGAGAGATGAGCTGGATATAGAGCTGGTGCTGGAGGTGGATTCTGGCGATTGGGCAGGAGATGGAGGCCAGAGCTTGTGCAGGATGGAGATGTAATAGAGCTTATGAAGTGTAGGCGGATGTGGAATTTGCGGAAGGAAGAGCAGAGCTGGGAGCTGGAGAGATTGGTTGATTGGAGATGGAGATGGGAGCTGGAGCTGGAGATGGAGAGATGAGATTATGAGCTGGAGCTGCTTTTAGGAGGTGTTAGATCTGGGACACATGGGGGGATGGAGATGGTGGAGCGCAAGAGCTAGAGACGGAGGTCGAGCTGGAGAGCTGCAGATGTAGCTGGAGAATAGAGGATAGGATAGAGCTTAGGATAGAGTTGGAGCTGGAGTTGGACCTGGCGAAGGATGGAAGCTGGAGGTTTGTGGAGCTGGAGGTGGAGATAGTGGGAGATGGAGATAGAGCTGGAGCTGGAGGCTAGGAGGCTTAGAGTTGGGGTCCTTTGGAGCCTGGAGCATAGAGAGATAGTATTTAGGGGTGAGAGGAATGGAAATGGAACCTAAATCTGGAGGTGGACCTGAGATGGTCTAAAGCTAGATCTGGTGGGGCTAAAGCTAGTTCTGGGGGATGGAGCCTGAGATGAGCTAGAGCTGGATCAAGCGGATGGAGCTAGAGCAAGCTTTTTTGAAGATTGAGCCGGAGAATTGAGGGAGGATGAGATGGAGCTAGCGCTGGAGCTGGAGATGGGAAATGGAGATGGAGATAGCTAGATCGGAGATGGAGCTAGATCTGGAGGGATGGAGCTAGGGAGTAGAGCTTCAGTTCAGATGCATCTAAGAGTTAGAGGATAGTACTAAGAGCCTAAGTGCTGGAAATGGAGCTGGAGGCAGAGGGTAGCGCCCTGTGCTCGTGCTAGAGATGGGAGCCAGAGCTGGGATGGAGCTGGAGATGGGAATGGTGAAATGGAGCTCTAGCTCGTACTGCTGGAGGGTAATAGCTGGAGGTTGGAGCTAGAAGCTATTGCGGAGTTTTGGAGCTGGAGCTGGAGCTGGAGAGATGGAGCCAGAGCTGAAGCAGGAAATGAGCTGTAGCTAGAGCTGGATATAGAGCTGGAGGTGGAGCAAGATCTAGAGCTAGGTTGGATTAAATTGGAGCTCTTGGAGTCAGCTGGAGATAGAGTTGGATATGGAGCAAAAAGCTGGGAACTGGAGATGGAGCTTGAGCTGAGCTGTAGATTGATTGAGCTAGAGATAGAACAAGGAAGGAGCTGGCGATGGCGCTGGAGAGGAACAAGAGATTAGAGCTCGAGATGTAGGTAGAGACTTGGAGCTAGATTTAGAGAAGAGATGGAGCTGGAGATGCAACTTGAGATGGAGCTAGATCTGGAACTGGAGATGGAGAAGGCAGCAGGAGATGAAGCTGATCTAGAGCTGGAGGGAGTTAAACTAGCTGGATTAGTGGAGTGATACTGAAGCTGAAGATGGGTCTATAGATGTAGCTTGGAATGGAGAGAGTGCTGGACCTGGCGATTGAGATGGATCTAGAGCTGGAGCTGAAGGCGGAGCTAGAGCTAGAGATAGAGCTAAACTAGAGCTAAATATACACCAGAGACGGAGAAGGAGCTGGAGCTGGAGGCGTTGGAGATAGAACTAGAGCTAGAGATGGAGATGGAGCTGGAGCTAGAGAAGGCGCTGGAGATGGAGCTAGAGCTGGAGGAGCGGATGACTGACGACTGAACTGGGATGGAGTTGAGCTTGAGCTGGAGGGAGCTGCAACTGGAGATGGAGCAGGACATGAAGCTGGGGATGGACCTGGAGATGGAGATAGAGGTGGACATGGAGCTCGAGCTGGAATTGAAGCTGGACGTATAGATAAATGGAGCTCGTGACGGACTGAGTTCTAGATAGAGATAGAGCTATTGATAGAGAAAGAGAGAGATCGAGATAGAGATACGATTGGGAGATCGAGCTCGAGAATAGAGTAGATAGTTCGAAATAATAGAGCTCGTGACACAGAGAGGATATAAAGCGCGAGATAATTACTCGAGATAAATATTGATTTCGAGAGAAATAGAGCTTGCTTGCTTCGCAAGAGATAGAACATTTTCGAGATTCTCGAGCTAGAGTTTCCAGATAAAGCTCTTCGAGATAGAGAGAGCTCGAAATAGGGATTATGAAATATATAGCTTGAGAAAGAGTCGAGATAGAGATACTCGAGGTAGAGCTTCGAGCTCCTCGAGATGGCGGGTATGAAGATAGAGAGAGACAGCGAGAGCTTGAGCTAGAGATAGTGATAGAGATAGAGATACAGATACATATCGATAAAAAGAGAGGTAGAGAGGTAGATGGAGCTGGAGCGAGAGCTACAGATGGAACGGGAGTTGTATCTGGAGATGGAGCTGGAGATGGAGCAGGAGCTCGAGATGGAGCTGGAGATGATAGATAGCGGGAGAGAGATAAAGATATAGAGATACTTTAGGTAATCACTATTACATTATTTATTATACACACTAACGATATTATACACACTATAATACAAACTATGACAAACGCAATATATGCTATATAATGCAAAATAACACTATAATGGACTGGAACACACTATCTCACTATATTTTACTGTCTAATGAAATATATATAATACAATATCAGAGAACAATAATGCCTTCTAAACACAATACGCTATATTACACTTAATAGACACTGTAATACACTACGACACACTAAAATAGACTATACCAGACTAACACTATAATACTATAATGCAATATAATACCACATTATAGTACACTACTCAGTTAAACACACTATAACATTATAATA
Source organism: Okamejei kenojei (assembly GCA_035221665.1). Classification (NCBI taxonomy): domain Eukaryota; kingdom Metazoa; phylum Chordata; class Chondrichthyes; order Rajiformes; family Rajidae; genus Okamejei; species Okamejei kenojei. Next base: position 73,655,793 of record CM069141.1, read on the forward strand.
GTATCACACGGTAGAATACACTATAACACAACCACAATACAACACACTCTAATACAATATTATATACCATAATTTAATACATTATAACACTTTAATATGATATAATACACTCTAATACGATATCACACATTACATTATAACATAACATACTAGAATTTGTTATAACACTATGACTATAATACGATGAAACTATAAAACTTGACAACAGTTAGTTTGTTATCGTTTACTTACAATACTCGTTTCCTTATAATATCGTGTTATTGTATATTTTAGTGTATTGTAGTGTGCAATCGTGTGTTATTTTATTATAGTGATATATCGTGAAATAATTTGTGTTTTAATATTTAGTGTCGTTAAGTTTGTCAAATTACGAGAGTGGTATAGTAAAATATTGTACAGTGTAGTAATAGATTGTTAGAATGTGTTATTTTTGTTATCATGTATTTTATCGTTTTATATGGTATGTTATAATGTTAGTATGTTGATATGTATTAGACTATTTTGGTGTGATAATGTGGTAGAAGATGACTGACTGGTGCATTCCCTCACAGTGGGAAACTTTTGATTCTGTTGAACTATCGTGTATCGTATATAGTGTACAAGTATGGGATAGCATAATTATATTATAAAACATAATTGTGTATTAAATTGTGCCCTGTGCATTATATTGTTTATGGTGCAATACAGGGTGTCCTGAAAGTGTGATGTGTATTATATTGTTATGTTGTGTTATTGTGTATACGTGTTAAATGTTGTATTGCGTTATGGTGTATTTTTGAGGGTTTGTAATGCATTTTTTTTATATAGTGCGTGAAAGTATGTTGCAATGTGTTCGAACGTGACTAAACTGTTTTAAAGTGCATTATAGTGTTATATTGTATTAGAATGTATATTATAACGTGTTGTAGTGAATTATTATATATCTTGTGTGTTATACTGTATTTTTGCGCGTCAGTGTGTTATAAATGTAAAATGTAAATTTCTTCCGTATTACAGTGTGTTTTTAAGTGGTATAATGTGCTATAGAGCGTGTTATATTGCTTTCGTGTATTACGGTGTGTTATAGTATATCATAGTATCCTAATGTATTATAGTGTGTTATAGCGTATAGTGTACTGGTGTATTATTGTGTATGATACACTGTGTGATAGTATTTTGTATTGTTTGATATTGTTCTGTTATATTATCATGTATTGTATCGTTTTATATAGTATGTTATAATGTTAGTATGTTGATATGTATTAGACTATTTTGGTGTGATAATGTGGTAGAAGATGACTGACTGGTGCCTTCCCTCACAGTGGTAAACTTTTGATTCTGTTGAACTATCGTGTATCGTATATAGTGTACAATGTATGGGATAGCATAGTATAATAAACATAATTGTGTATTAAATTGTGCCTGTGCATTATATTGTTATGGTGTATTACAGGGTGTCTGAAAGTGTGAAAATGTATTATATTGTTATATTGTGTTATTGTGTATACGGTGTTAAAATGTATTGTATTGCGTTATGGTGTATTTTAGTGGTGTAATGCATTATAGTGCGTGAAAGTATGTTGCAATGTGTTCGAACGTGTTAAACTATTTTAAAGTGCATTATAGTGTTATATTGTATTAGAATGTATATTATAACGTGTTGTATTGAATTATTATATATCTTAGTGTGTTATACTGTATTTTTGCGTGTCAGTGTATTATAATGGTTTATTATATGTATATGGTTTAGAGATGATTAAAGAGTTCTACGGCTTTAGAAGGATGTACAGGTGTTTCGAGGGTTTTAGTGGGCTTTACAGGGGTATAGAAGTGATTGACGGGCTACATGTGGTTTATAATGGTTTACAGTTGCTCAGCGGATTTTATAGGGATTTAGCGGCGTTTAGAGTGGTTCACAGGGGTTTAGAGAGGTTTACATGGGGTTTACAGGGGGCTATAGGGGTTCGATGGTTAGGGTTTTTTTTTAAGAGTGTTTTTTTTAGAGGTTTCCATGGGTTTAGAGGGGTTTGTTTTTTAGATTTTTTTTGGGAGTTTAGATTTTTTTTAGGGGTTTGGATGGGTTTTTTTGGATTTGGAGAGGGAGGGTGATGCGTTCGGGGGGGGTGCTGGAGGAGTTTAGAGGGGTTTAGTGGGGTTTAGAGGGGTTTACAAGTGTTTTCAGGTGTATATTTTTATATTATATAGAGAGGTTTAGTGGTTTAGAGGGGTTAACAGGGACGGAGTGTAGAGGGGGTTAGAGGTGTGTAGAGGGGATTAGAGGGATTTACGTTGGGTTAGAGGTTTACAGGTGTTTCCGGGTGTTTGCAGGTATGCATAGAGGATTTCAGTGTTTAAAGGGGTTTGCCGGGCATTAGAGATGTTTAGAGGGGTTTACAGGTGTATGGAGGGATTGACAAATGTCCGGAGAGGTTTAGAATGGTTTAGAGGTGTTTAGAGTGGGTTATAGTGTTAGATGGATTTGGATGGGTTTAGAGGGGTTTTGAGTGGGTTTTTTTTTGATAGATTTTTTTAGAGGTATTTAAGGTGTTGAGGTTTAAGAAATCAATATCTCACTAATATGGTCACATACATAAAAACACACTTTAACATTAAAACCTACTCTATAATACTATATAAATCATATAATAAAACATAATAACACAAAATACACTATCAACACTATAACACGTGTTACACACAGACGACAATACAACACAAAATAATTTAATACACTGATAGACAACATATCACTTATAGAATAAAACACTTTAATAACAATACAAATAGTATGCGATACTGTTAACAGAGTGTTACATTGTTTTATAGTTTTATGGTGCTACTGCAGATACACATAAACACACTTTAACACGTTATATAATACTATATAACGATATAATACATTCTAATACACTATTACACACTACAATACTATAATAAACTTTAACACAGTGTAACACACATTAATGTAACACAATGTAATATAACAACTAAATACACTATAATACAATCACACTACACCCAATGGCATATTACAATAAACACTCACACGTCACACATAATATAGCATACTAAATACATTATAATACACCAGCATAAACACACTACATTACAATACCCAATAACACATTATTATACACTACCTTGCATTTAACAGACTATAACACAATAATACACATCACATTATATTACATTCTGTGTAATACACTGTCACACAATATAATACACTATAACATACTATATATAACGCTATAACTAATGTAGTTAACGTCTAGCACTAAAGCTATAATAACATACCACGCGAGAATAGACACGATACTAACACTATCATAACTGTGTAGCACAATGATACCAATCAGTATCAAAGACACTATAGTTCACGATACACTATAATTCACGATAACACATTAAAAGACATTAGAATCCCATGATACGCTACAACACTCTATAATACACTATAATGCATCATAATACACGCAAACAATATAACACATCCTATAACACATTATCACAGTTTAACACTTAATAACACACTGTAATACACAATACTACATTATAACATAAAACTATACACACTATAACACGCAACAATGCACTCTTAGTACATTATAACACTACAATGCACAGAATAACACGTTCTAACACATTGCACTAGAATACATTACACGACTAGAATACGCAATATTACACATTTTAACATGGCATAACACACTATAATATACCATAGCGCACTAACACAATAGAATATAAAATATAAACATTTTAACACTCATATTGTAACACCCTGTAATGCACTATAACAATATAATACGTTAAGGCACACTATAATACACAATTATGTTTATTATGCTACACAATCCTATACAATGTAAATCCCTATGCTAATATACACGTAAATACAGGAAAATACAGTATAACACGCTATAACACGCTATAACACACCATGATACAAAGCAACAATACAACACACCATGTTATGATATTCTATAATACAATATCATTATAATTAGAATAACACACACAAATAACAATAATATACTATGATAAACTATAGCAAACTATCTATATAGTATTCTATACTGTTTTATAGTGTCATTATATAGTTTAGAACATATAAAAACACTATAACACGTATACATTATAACACACCACACACGACAACAATACAACCCAACAAATTATAATACTCTTTTTTTTAAAGAAGGAACTGCAGATGCTGGAGAATCGAGGGTACACAAAAACCTGTAGAAACTCAGCGAGTGCAGCAGCATCTAAGGAGCGAAGGAGATAGGCGACGTTTCGGGTCGAGACCCTTCTTCAGACTGGTCAGGGATCAGGGAAACGAGAGATATAGACGGTGATGTGGAGAGATAAGGAACAATGAATGAAAGATAAGCAAAAAAGTATCGGTGATAAAGGGAACCCTTTACACACCTTATCACACTGAATAACACACTATAATAACAATAAAAATACTATGCTATACTTTTATCTAGTGTGTTGCATTGTCGTATAGATACACAAAACATTATAACATTACACTTTAACATTATAACACTATATAATACTATATAACGATATAATACATTATAACACATAAAACACATTCTAATATACTATTACACACTACAATACTATGATACGCTTTAACACAGTATGACACATATTACAATATAAAATAACATTATAATAGTCACAATCACACTACACATTACCATAAACACTATCACACATCACACTTAATATAGCATACTAAGTACAAAATAGACCAGTACAAACACAGTACACTACAATACCCAATAACACATTATTATACACTATCTCGCATTTAACACAATAACACACTACATCACATGATGTGATAATCTGTGTAATATACTCACACTATAACATTTTATATATATTGTGAGTGTGAGTATATATGTGAACACTATCACATATATACTCACACTCACAATATATATAAAACACTAATGCACTAACAGTAATGCACTAACGTCTAGCACAAAAACTATAATAATATAACACGGGATATCACACGATAATAGACGCGGTAATAACTACCATAACAGTGTAGCACCATGAAACAATACCAAACTATCAAACTATCACAGTTTCACTTAATAACACACTGCAATACTATTGTGTATTACATTATAACACAAAACTATACACACTATAACACGCAACAATGCACTCTAACACACTAATAACTATCACATTACAATACACACGTTATAACACTACAATGAACTATAACACAGAATAACACGTTCTAACCCATTGTAAGATTCTATAACGCACTATAATACATTACACGACTAATATACACTCTAACGCAATATAACGCATGTTATAACACATTATGACACTTAACACACTATAACACACTATATCACACCATAACGCACTAAATATAAAATATACACACTTTAACACTTTCACATTGTAACACTATAACAATATAATACGTTAAGGCACACCATTATGTTTGTTATAATACACTATCCTATACATTGTGCTAATAGTTTACACTGTAAATCCCTATGCTAAAATACACGCAAATACAGGAAAATACAGTATAACACACTATACCACGCTATAATACATAAAAAACAATACAACACATATTATGATATCACGATAATTAGGATAATACACACAAAAACAATAATACCATCTAGATAGTATTCTATGCTGTTTCATAGTGTGTTGCATTGTCTTATAGTGTTATAGTGTTACAGTAGATTCTAGTGAGTGGTATAGTGTGAATATAGTAGTTTGTTATTGTGTGTTGTGCGGTATTATAGTGTGCCATATGTATCACATCGTGCTAAGGTGTATTATATAGTTTATAGCGTTATAAACTATTATAAAATACTATACAAAACGAAAAAGTAAATTATGACAAATTTATATGCTATAATACCCTAACATACATTAATAACACTATAAATCAGTATCGCATTAAAAATGTATCATATATAAAATAATATAACACCGTATCACACTGTACCACTATAATCCAATTGATTATAACTATAAAATACTATAACCCACTTTGTAATACATTATAAACACACTATATAAGGCACTGTACAACAGTATTACACACCACAATAGTCAATACACAACAACACACTTTAACATTGTAACATACCATAGAAAATATGCTAACACATTCTAATACACACCATAATACTATAATAAGCTATTACAATATAATATAACACACATTACAATAGAATATACACCACAGTACACCGTCACAAACGCATCACGCACTCACCAATATAACAGAACAATATCAAACAATACAAAATACTATCACACAGTGTATTATACACTATAATACACCAGTACGCTATACGCTATAACACACTATAATACATTAGGATACTATGATATACTATAACACACCGTAATACACGAAAGCAATATAACACGCTCTATAGCACATTATACCACTTAAAAACACACTGTAATACGCAAGAATTCATTTTAACATTATAACACACTGCCACGCAAAAATACAGTATAATACAACACGTTATAATATACATTCTAATACAATATATAGAGATGGAGATGGAGATGAAGCTGGAAACGAAACTGGAGCTGGAGCTTGAGCGAACTCAAGATGGAACTAGAGATGGAGCTGGAGCCTGAGGTGCAGATAGAGCTGGAGCTAGAGAGAGATAAAGAAGGAGCTCGCGAAAAAATAGAGGTGGAGCTAATTATGGAGATGGAGCTCCTGGAGATCGACCTGGAGGTGCGGGAGATGGAGCTGGAGATGGAACTGGGGATGGAGCTGGAGCTAGAGCAGGAGCTGGGGTTGGGACATGGAGGAAGAGCTGGAGATCGAGTTGCAGCTGGAGCTGGAGCAAGAGCTTGAGATAGTGCTGGAGATGGAGCTGGAGACTGAGCCAGAGTTGGAGCTGAAAAGTAAAAAGCGGAGAGAGAGAGGAGGGGAAGAGGGTGGGGGGAGAGGAGGGAGAGATGGAGCTGGATGGTGCTGGAGATGGAACTGGAGATGGAGCTACAGATTGAGGAGCTGGAGCTAGAGCTGGAGTCTGGAGCTGGCGCTGGAGGTGGTGCTGGGGCTGGAGCTGGAAATGGAGCGGAAGATGGAACAAGAGATGGAGTTAGACCTGGAGCTAGAGCTGTTGAAGGAGCTGGAACTGGAGCTGGAGCTGAAGCTGGAGCTGAAGCTGGAGCTGTAGATGGAGATGGGCCTGGAAATAGAGCTGCAGCTGGAGCTTGACGGAGCTGGAGCTGTAGCTGGAGATTCTGGACATGAAGCTAGAGCTGCAGGAGCTGGAGATGGAGCATGAGGTAGAACAGGAGATGCTGGAGATTGGAGACAAGTAGAATAGAGCTGACGCTAGATTATCAACTGTAGTTTGAGAGATGAACCTAAAGCTGAAGATGGGGCTGGAGATGGAGTTGGCGCGTTACAGCGAAGAGATGCAGCTGGAGATAGTGTTGGTGCTGGATATGGTGCTGGAGCTGGATATAGAGCTGGAGCTGGAGGTGGATCTGGCGATTGGGCAGGAGATGGAGCCAGAGCTTTGTGCAGATGGAGATAGAGCTAGAGTAGCGGATGTGGAATTGCGGAAGAGCTGGAGCTGGAGATGGTGATGGAGATGGAGATGGAGCTGGAGCTGGAGATGGAGATGAGATAGAGCTGGAGCTAGAGGTAGATCTGGACATGGGGATGGAGATGGAGCCAGAGCTAGAGACGGAGGTCGAGCTGGAGCTGCAGATGTAGCTGGAATAGAGATAGAGCTAGAGTTGGAGCTGGAGTTGGACCTGGCGATGGAGCTGGAGGTGGAGCTGGAGGTGGAGATGGAGATAGAGCTGGAGCTGGAGCTAGAGATGGGTCTGGAGCTAGGGGTGGAGATGGAAATGGAACTAAATCTGGAGGTGGACCTGAGATGGGTCTAAAGCTAGATCTGGTGGGGCTAAAGCTAGATCTGGGGATGGAGCCTGAGATGGAGCTAGAGCTGGATCAAGCGATGGAGCTAGAGCAAGAGCTGAAGATTGAGCCGGAGATGGAGCTAGCGCTGGAGCTGGAGATGGAAATGGAGATGGAGATGGAGCTAGATCTGGAGATGGAGCTAGATCTGGAGATGGAGCTAGAGCTAGAGCTTCAGATGCAGCTAGAGTTAGAGATAGTACTAAGAGTTAGTGCTGGAAATGGAGCTGGAGGCAGAGGTAGCGCCCGTGCTCGTGCTAGAGATGGAGCCAGAGCTGGAGATGGAGCTGGAGATGGGACTGGAAATGGAGCTCTAGCTAGTACTGCTGGAGGTATAGCTGGAGGTGGAGCTAGAGCTATTGCGGGAGTTGGAGCTGGAGCTGGAGCTGGAGATGGAGCCAGAGCTGAAGCAGGAAATGGAGCTGTAGCTAGAGCTGGATATAGAGCTGGAGGTGGAGCAAGATCTAGAGCTAGGTTGGATTAAATTGGAGCTGGAGTCAGCTGGAGATAGAGCTGGATTATGGAGCAAAAGCTGGAACCTGGAGATGGAGCTTGAGCTGGAGCTGGGGGGTAGATTGAGCTAGAGATAAAGAACAAGAAGGAAGCTGGCGATGGCGCTGGAGATGGAGCAAGAGATAGACAGTAGAGCTCGAGATGTAAGGTAGAGATGGAGCTAGATTTAGAGCAGGAGAGGAGATGGAGCTGGAGATGCAACTTGAGATGGAGCTAGATCTGGAACTGGAGAAGGAAGCAGAGATGAAGCTGATCTAGAGCTGGAGGGAGTTAAACTAGCTGGATTGAGCTGGAGATACTGAAGCTGAAGATGGGTCTATAGATGTAGCTTGGAATGGAGAGAGTGCTGGACCTGGCGATTGAGATGGATCTAGAGCTGGAGCTGAAGGCGGAGCTAGAGCTAGAGATAGAGCTAAACTAGAGCTAAATATACACCAGAGACGGAGAAGGAGCTGGAGCTGGAGAGGCGTTGGAGATAGAAGATAGAAAACTAGAGCTAGAGATGGAGATGGAGCTGGAGCTAGAGAAGGCGCTGGAGATGGAGCTAGAGCTGGAGGAGCTGGAGACTGAACTGGGGATGGAGTTGAGCTTGAGCTGGAGGGAGCTGCAACTGGAGATGGAGCAGGACATGAAGCTGGGGATGGACCTGGAGATGGAGATAGAGGTGGACATGGAGCTCGAGCTGGAATTGAAGCTGGACGTATAGATAAATGGAGCTCGTGACGGACTGAGTTCTAGATAGAGATAGAGCTATTGATAGAGAAAGAGAGAGATCGAGATAGAGATACTTGATGGAGATCGAGCTCGAGATAGAGATAGAGTTCGAAATAATAGAGCTCGTGATACAGAGAGGATATAAAGCGCGAGATAATTACTCGAGATTGATTTCGAGAGAAATAGAGCTTGCTATCGCAAGAGATAGATTTCGAGATTCTCGAGCTAGAGTTTCCAGATAAAGCTCGAGATAGAGAGAGCTCGAAATAGGGATAGAGCTGAGAGAAAGAGGTCGATATTAGAGATACTCGAGGTAAGAGCTCGAGCTCCTCGAGATGGCGGTAATGAAGATAGAGAGAGACAGCGAGAGCTTGAGCTAGAGATAGTGATAGAGATAGAGATACAGATACATATCGATAAAAAGAGAGGTAGAGAGGTAGATGGAGCTGGAGCGAGAGCTACAGATGGAACGGGAGTTGTATCTGGAGATGGAGCTGGAGATGGAGCAGGAGCTCGAGATGGAGCTGGAGATGATAGATAGCGGGAGAGAGATAAAGATATAGAGATACTTTAGGTAATCCACTATTACATTATAATACATTATACGATATTATACACACTATAATACAAACTATGACAAACGCAATATATGCTATATAATGCAAAATAACACTATAATGGACTGGAACACACTATCTCACTATATTTTACTGTCTAATGAAATATATATAATACAATATATATCAGAGAACAATAATGCCTTCTAAACACAATACGCTATATTACACTTAATAGACACTGTAATACACTACGACACACTAAAATAGACTATACCAGACTAACACTATAATACTATAATGCTCAATATAATACCACATTATAGTACATCAGTACTCATAACATTATAATAGTATCACACGGGTAGAAATACACTATAACACAACCACAATACAACACACTCTAATACAATATTATATACCATAATTTTACATTATAACCACTTTAATATATAACAAATAACATATCACACATATTTAAACTATAGAAGTTTGTTTATAACACGATATATAAACGATTGAAACTATAAAACTTGACAAACCCCTCAAAGCCTGTAAACATCTCTAAACCAACTAAACCCCTGTAAACCCCTCGAAACCCGTGTAAACCTCTCTAAACCATATAAACCCCTCAAAACCATTCTAAACCACTCCAAACCTCTTTAAACACCTGCAAACACCTGTAAATCCCTCTACCCTATCTAAAACCTTCTTTCTAAACACCTCTAAACCCCTCTCAACGCCTGCAAATCCCTCTGAACCCCCGGAAATCACTCCAAGAAGAGTGAAACCCCTCTAACCCCACTAAACATCTCTAACCCTCTGCAACTCCCTCTAAACCGCTGTACAACATCTAAACCCGTCTGAACCCCTCTACACCCCTCTAAACCACGCCGAACCTCTCTAAACATCTGCAAACACCTCTAAACCCCCTCGTAAACCCTGTAAACCCGTCTAAACCTCTGTAAATCCCTCTAAACCCCTGTAAATCCCTATAAATACCTGTAAACCCCTCTAATCATTTCTAATCCCCTGCAACCTCCTTAAAACATCTGTAGATCCCTCTGAACCCTTGTAAATCCATCTCAAAACACCTGTAAGCACCCGCAAACACATGTAAACCCGTCAAAACCTGTCTAAATACTTCTAGCCCTTGTAAATCCCACAAAATCTCTCCACACTCGAAACCCTTAAAATCCCCCTGTAAACCCCATGTAATCCCTCTAAACTACTCTAATCCCCAATGTAACCCTCGTAAACCACTTCTATATCCTGTATAAAGCCTGAAACCCCTATACCCCCCACTAAACACAAGAAATATTCTACCCCTGTAAACCATGTAAAAACTCTCTAAACACCTATTAAACAAAAATCCACCTAAACCACTGCTAACTCCCCTCCAAAACCCCTCAAACCCCTGTAAAACCCCTCCAAACATCTCTAATCGACGCAAATCCATCTATACCACTCAGAACCTCTCTAAACACACGTAAACACCCTAACACCTGTAAACACCTCTAAAGCTCCAGTATATACCTCTAGCCCCAGGTACATCCTTAAACACCCTCCAAACCCATGCAAAACTCTCCGTAAACCCATATAAAACCTTCCAAACCCCTTAAACCTCTCCTAAAACCTCTATAAACCTCTGTAAACAACTACATCTACCTAAACCCACTCTAAACACTCCACCCCACCAAAGCCGCTCTCACCGCTACAGACCTCTCAATCCCTTTCCACATCCTCGAAACCCATGTAAACCTCTCACTCTAAACATCTCTAATGCTACTACCGCAAACTGTCACGATCGAAACACTGTCAACTGTAATATAATGTTGGGTGCTACATTATACGATATTATACACACTATAATATTTAAACTATGACAAACGCAATGTATACATATATGCAAAATAACACTATAATGGACTCGAACACTATCTCACTATATTTTACTGTCTAATGAAATGTATATAATACAATATATATCAGAGAACAATAATGCCTTCTAAACACAATACGCTATTACACTGGGATATATATGATAGACACTGTCACTACACACACCTAAAAATAAATAGATAGTACTATACCACTGTTATATTTATTAGTTACACACGTACAAATACACTCATAACACAAACACAATACAACACACTCTAAGACAATATTATATATACCATAATTTTTTATAATTATAACACTTTAATATGAATAATACCTCTAATACGAATATCACACATTACATATAACATAACATACTAGAATTTGTTTTTATAACACTATGACTAATAATACGATGAAACTATAAAACTTGACAACAGTTTTAGTTTGTTATCGTTTTATCTTACAATTACTCGTTCCAAATCGTGGGTTATGTATATTTAGTGCATTGTAGTGTGCAATCGATGTGTTATTTCTTTTATAGTGATATATCGTGAAATAATTGTGGTTTAAATTTAGTTGTCGTTAAGTTTGTCAAAATTACGAGAGTTGTTTATTTTTACAGTTAAGTTAATAAGTGTTAGAAATGTGTGATTTTTGTTATATTATCGTTTATATAGTATGCTAATGTTTATGTTTACTTGTAATTTAGACTATTTTGGTTGATCTGGTAAGGATAAATAGATGACCTGATTGTGCCTCCCTCACAGTGTGGAATACTTTAGATCTGTTGAACTATCGTGTATCGTATATATAGTGTACAATGTATGGGATATTCAGCATAGGGTAGTATACATAAACATGATTGTGTATTAGAATTGTGTGTCCTGTGCAATTATATTGTTATGGAGTTGGTATTAAGGCAGGGTGTCTGAAAGTGTGAAAGTGTATTATATTGTTATGTTGTGTTATTGTGTATACGGTGTTAAAATGTATTGTATTGCGTTATGGTGTATTTTAGTGGTGTAATGCATTATAGTGCGTGAAAGTATGTTGCAATGTGTTCGAACGTGTTAAACTGTTTTAAAGTGCATTATAGTGTTATATTGTATTAGAATGTATATTATAACGTGTTGTAGTGAATTATTATATATATCAGTGTGTTATACTGTATTTTTGCGCGTCAGTGTGTTATAATGTTAAAATGAATTATTCCGTATTACAGTATGTTTTTAAGTGGTATAATAAGTGCTATAGAAGCGTGTTATATTGGCTTTGCGTGTATTACGGTGTGTTATAGTATATCAAATAGTAAACCTAATGTATTATAGTGTGTTAAAGCGTATAGTGTACTGGTGTATTATAGTGTATGATACACTGTGTGATAGTATTTTGTATTGTTTGATATTGTTCTGTTATATTATCATGTATTGTATCGTTTTATATAGTATGTTATAATGTTAGTATGTTGATATTGTGTATTAGACTATTTTGGTGTTTGTGTGATAATGTTCTAGAAGATGATGAGACTGTGACTGGTCTTCCTCTCACAGTGGTAAACTTTTGATTCTGTTGAACTATCGTGTATCGTATATAGTGTACAATGTATGGGATAGCATAGTATAATAAACATGATTGTGTATTAAATTGTGCCTGTGCATTATATTTGTTATGAGTATTATTAGTGGCAGGGTGTCTGTCTGAATAGTGTGAAATGTATTATATTAGTTATATTGTGTTTATTGGTGTATGCGGTGTTAAAAATGTAATAGTATTGCTTTATGGTGTATTTTAGTGGGTGTAAACGGTCATTATAGTGCCGTGCAGTGAAATGTATGTTGCAATTGTTTTTGCGAACGTTGTTAAACTGTTTTAAACAAGTGCATTATAGTGTTATATGTATTAGAATGTATATTATAAATACGTGTTGTATTAGAATTATATATATCTTAGTTAGTTATACTGTATTTATTTGCGTGTCAGTGTATATAATATAAAATGAATTCTTTGCAGTATTACAGTTGTTTTTAAGTGGTATAATGTGGCTATGGAGCGTGTTATATTGCTTTCGTGTATTACGATGTGTTTATAGTATATCATAGTATCCCTAATGTATTATAGTGTGTTATAGGCAGTATAGTTGTGGTGCTGGTGTATTATAGTGTATGATACACTGTGTGATAGTATTTGCATTGTTTGATAATGTTCTGTTATATTGGTGAGTGCGTGATGGCGTTTGTGACGGTGTATTGTGGTGGTGTATATTCTATTGTAATGTGTTGTTATATTATATTGTAATAGCTTTTTGTATAGTATTCAATGTGTGTTTAGAATGTGTTAGCATATTTTCTATGGTATGTTACAATGTTAAAAAGTGTGTTAAGTTGTTGTGTATTGACTATTGTGGTGAGGGTAATACTGTTGTACAGTGCCTTATAGTACGTGTGTTTATAATGTATTACAAAGTGGGTTATAGTATTTTTATCAGTTACAATCAATTGGATTATAAGTGTACAGTGTGATACGGTGTGTTATATTATTTTATATATGATACATTTTTAATGCGATACTGATTTATAAGTGTTATTAATGTATGTTAGGGTATTATAGCATATAAATTTGTCATAATTTATTTTCGTTTTGTATAGTATTTTATAGTATTTTATAACGCTATAAACTATATCATACACCTTAGCACGATGTGATACATATGGCACACTATAATACCGCACGAACACATCAATAACAAACTTACTCATAGCCACACACTGCTTCACACTATACCACTCACTAGAATCTACTGTAACACTATAACACTATAAGACAATGCAACACATTATGAAACAGCATAGAATAGATAGTATTATTGTTTTTGTGTGTATTATCCTAATTATAATGATATCATAATATGTATTGTATGCGTTAGAACGTGTTATTCTGTGTTATAGCTCATTGTAGTGTTATAACGTATTATAATGGGTATTGCAATGTGATAGTTATTAGTGTGTTAGAGGGCATTGTTGCGTGTTATAGTGTGTATAGTTTTGTGTTATGTATTATTGTGTATTACAGTGTGTTATTAAGTGAAATTGTGATAATGTTTGATACTGTTTGGTATTGTTTCATGGTGCTACACTGTTATGGTAGTTATTATCGCGACTATTTTCGTGTGATATCGCGTGTTATATTATTATACATTTTGTGCTAGACGTTAGTAGCAATTACTGGTTAGTGCATTAGTGTTTTGATATATTTATAAGTTATTTTGTGAGTATATACACAGATTATGATATCATGTGATATGTAGCTGTGTTATTTTAGTGTTAAATGCGAGATAGTGTATAATAATGTGTTATTGGGTATTGTAGTGTAGTGTGTTTGTACTGGTCTATTATGTACTTAGTATGCTATACTAAGTGTGATGTGTGATGTGTGATAGTGTTTATTGTAATGTGTAGTGTGATTGTGACTAATGTTATTTTATAATGATAATGTGTGTGTTATACTGTGTTAAAAAGTGGTCATAGTATTGTAGTGTGTAAGTAGTGTATTAGAATGTGTTATAATGTATTATATAACGGATATAATACTATATAGTGTTATAATGTTAAAGTGTAATGATTATAATGTTTTGTGTATCTATATAAAACAATGTAACACACTAGATAAAGATAAAAGTATAGCATACCATAGTATTGTTATTATAGTGTGTTATTCAGAATGATATGTTGTGTAACGGTGTAACATAATTTTTTCGCTTGTATTGTTGTCGTGTGTGGTGTGTTATCATGTATACGTGTTATAGGGTTTATAGTGTATTTTGTGTTATTATGTGTTATTATGTTCTATTATATAATTTTTATAGTATTATAGTATGTAATAATGTTTAAGTGTGTTTTTATGTATTAGAGCATATTAGTGAGATATCGGTTTAAAGTGCGTCATAGTGTGTTAATGTGTGTATTCTAGTTTATTATAGTTACAGTCTATTTCGGATTATTATCGTACTATATATTCTATTTTAGTGTGTATATGTCATATGGTATTATTACTGTGTTTTATGATGTTGTTTTACAGTGTTATGGCGTGTTACAGATCGTGTATTATCGTGTCATATCGTGTACTATACTATATTTTTAAGTTGTTATTTTGTATTATATTGTAAATTGTAATAGCACTATCAATTGTAAATTGTATATATCACTATCATTAACACACTTTGTGACAGTGTATTGTGGTGCATATTATATTGTAATAGCGTATGATGGCTTGAATTAGAATGTGTTATTATGTGTTAGCATGTTTTATACGGTATGTTATAATGTTAAGGTGTGTTGTTGTGTATTGACTATCTGTGTGTGTGTGTGCTGTGCGTTATAGTATATTATAAAATGCGTTAAAGTATTTTATAGTTATAATGGATTGGATTATAGTGGTACAGTGTGATACTGTGTTATAGTATTATATTATTTTATATATGATTATATTTCTAACGTGGAACATAATTTTGTGTCATAAATTCCTTTTTCTTTTTATATAGTATTTTATAGTAAGTTATAATGCTATAAACAATATAATACACCTTAACACGATGTGATACATATGGCACATTATAATATTGCACATCACACATTATCAAACTATATAACACACTACTTCACACTATACCAGACTAACAGCATAATACACTTCTCACTGGAATCGGCTGTATAGAATACTATATAGATAGTTTGCTATAGTTTATCATTATTTTCATATTATCGTATATCATCATATTATCGTTATTTGTGCGTTATTCTAAGTAATGATATTGTATTATAGAATATCATAACATAGTGTGTTGTATTGTTGCTTTGTATCATGGTGTGTTATAGTGTGTTATAGCGTGTTATTTTCCTGTATTTACGTGCATTTTAGCATAGGGATTTACAGTGTATAGGAGTGTGTAACACAATAATACACATCATATTATATTATAATCTAATACACTCACACAATGTAATACACTATAACATACTAAATATAACACTATAACTAATGTAGTTAACGTCTAGCACTAAAACTATAATAATATACCACGCGATAATAGACACGATAAATAAATGTGTAGCACAATGAAACAGCATCAAACAGTTTCAAACAGTATAACATACACTATAAAACACGATAACACATTATGTATGATACATTAGAATCCCAAGATACGCTATAACACTCTATAATACACTATAACGCATCATAATACACGCAAACAATATAACACATCCTATAGCACATTATCACATTTTAACACTTAAAACCACACTGCAATACACAATAATACATTATAACACAAAACTATACACACTATAACACGCAACAATGCACTGTTAGTACATTATAACACTACAATGCACTATAACACAGAATAACACAGAATAACACAGAAAACCCCTCTAAACCCATCGAAATCCATCTAACACTCCAAACCCACTCTAAACTCGTCGAAACCATTCTAAACATCTCTAATCCCCGGCAAACCCATTTAAAAACTGAAATCTGTATGCACACCTTCACACACCCGGAAACACCTGTAAACCCCTGAAATACCTCTAACAAAAACGTAAATTCCTCCAATCCCCTCCAAACACCTCTAACACCCTCTCAACCCCTCTACACTCCGTCCTAACCCCTGTAAACCCCTAAACCTCTCTATACACCTGAAAACACTTGTAAACCCCTCTAAATCCCACTACACCCCTCCAAACTCCAGAAACCCCCCAAACGCCTATAACCCCATCCAAACCCCTCTAAACTCCCTCCAAACTCCTCTAAACCCATGGAAACAAGTCTAAACCCCTAAAGCCATCGGACCCCTATAGCCCCCCTCTAAACCCCTGTGAACCACTCTAAACGCCACTAAATCCCTATAAAACCCGCTGAGCAACTGTAAACCATTATTAACCCCATGTAACCAGCCAAACACTTCTATACCCCTGTAAAGCCCACTAAAACACCCCAAAACCCTCGAAACTCCTGTACATCCTTCTAACCCCCTGTAAACCCGTACACCTCTTTAATCATCTCTACAGCTCTGTAAACAAATCTAAACCACTCTAAACCCCTGTAAACGCATATGAAACCCTCAAAAACCTTGTAAACACCCTGTAAACCCTTTCAAACCACTATAAACATCTCTGAACAGCTGCAAACATCTCCAATCCCCTCTAAACCCCTCTAAAAACCATCTTCTTAAATCTGAGGGCCACTCTAAACGCCTCTAAACCGCATAAACCCGCGAAATCCACTAAACCCCTCTAAACCCATGTAAACCCTTCTAAACCCCTCTAAACCCCTCTATACCCTGTAAATCCCCTGTAAAGCCCTCTATTCCACACTAAACACATGTACAACCCAATAAACATATCTAAACCCCAGCAAACCGCTCTAAACCACTATAAACCTCTCTAAACACATGTATACACCCGGAAACACATGTAAACCCCTCAAAACCTCCGTAAATACCTCTACCCCACGTAAATGCCTCTACACCCCTCCAAACTCATGCAAATCCCTCTAATCCCCACTAAACCCATATAAAGCCTACCCCTGTAAACTTCTCTAAACCATCTAAACCCCTCAAAACCATTCTAAACCACTCTAAACCTCTCGAAACACCTGCGATCACCTGTAAACCCATCTAACCCCATCTAAAACCTAAAAACTTCTAAACCCCTGTAAATCCCACTAATCCCCTGGAAATCACTCTAACCCCTCTAAATAGCTTTAAACCCCTCTAAATCCCACTAAATATCTCAAATCCTCCGCAAATCCCTCTAAACCGCTGTACACCATCTAAACCCCTCTAGACCCCTCTAAACCTCGCTGATCCTTTCTAAACATCTGCAAACACCTGTAAACTCCCTCGGAAAGCCTGTAAACCCCTCTAACTTTCTGTAAATCCCTCTAAACCCCTGCAAATCCCTCTAAACACCTCTAAACCCCTCTAATCATCTCTAATCCCCTGCAAACCCCTGCAGATCCCTCTGAACCCCTGCAAATCTATCTTAAAATACCTGTAAACACCCGGAAACACATGTAAACCCGTCAAAACCTGTCTAAATACTTCTACCCCATGTAGATCCCTCTACACCACTCTAATCCCCATGTAACCCCTCCTAAACACTTCTACATCCCTGTAAAGCCCTCTAAAACCCCATAAACCCCTCTAAACTCATGTAAATACTTCATGTAAACCCATGTAAACCTCTCTAAACACCTATAAACAACTCTAAACCCATCTAAACCACTCTAAACACCTCCAACCCCATCCAAACCCCTCTAAACCCCTGTAGACCCCTCTAAACATCTCTAATCGCCTGCAAATCCATCTATACCACTCAGAACCTCCCTAAACACCTGTAAACACCCGGAAACACCTGTAACCCCTCTAAAGCTCTGTATATACCTCTAACCCCATGTACATCGCTCTAAGCCCCTCCAATCCCATGCAAACCCCTGTAAACCCATATAAACCCCCTACAAACACCCTCAAATCCCCTCCAAACCCCTCCATACCCCTCTGACGCTATCCAGCCCCCTCTAAACTCTCTCGAAACCCTTCCAAACCTCTCTAAACCTCTAAACATCTATAAACCTCTGTAAACAACTAAATCTACCTAAACCACTCTAAACACCTCCAGCCCTTCCAAACCGCTCTGCACCGCTCCAGACCTCTCCAATCCCCTCGAAACCCCTCGAAACCCATGTAAACCTCGCTATACAACGCAAAACCGCTCTAAACATCCGGAAACACCTATAAAAACCTCACAGCCGCTATACATACCTCTGAACACATGTGGACCACTCTAAACGCCTCTAAACACAATATAAAGCCCTCCAAACCCACCTAAACTCCTTTAAACACCTCTGATACCCTGCAAATCTCTGTACACGAGATACCCATAGTCCTGAAGGTGCGGGAGCTGGAGTTGGACTCGAGCTGACGATGGAGCTTGAGATGGAGATGGAGGTGGAGCTTGAGGGAGCTGGTGCTGGTGATGGAGCTGGAGACGGAGCTGGAGCTAGAGATGGAGCTGGAGATAAAGATAGAGGTGTAGCTAGACCTAGAGAGAAAGGTAGAGATGGAGATGGATTTATAGGGATTCAGAGGGTGTTAGAGCGTTTTAGATGAGTCTAGAGGGATTTAGAGGGGTTTACAGATGTTTTCAGGTGTGGAGAGATGTTTAGAGGTGTTTAGAGTGGTTTGTAGCGTGGTAGTGTGTTTTTAGAAGTGTGGTTTGGGGTTTTGTTAGAGGGGGGTTTTTATTATGGGTTTCCTGGGGCGTTTAGGTATTTGCAGGGGATTAAAGATGTTTAGATTGCTGTTTAGAGGGATTTACATGGGTATAGAGGGTTTTGAGGGGTTTATAGGCGGTTTAGAGGTGTTTGCAGGTTTTTATAGAGGTTTAGAGTGGTTTCGAAGGGTTTTGATGGGTTTAGATGGTGTACAGAGGTTTGCAGGGGATTAGAGATGTTTAGAGGGGTTTAGGTGGGTTTGGAGGGCTTTATAGGGAGTTTAGAGGCGTTTATCGTAGTCCACGTGGGTTTGGATTGGTTTAGAAGGGTTTACATGGGGTTATGGGGTTTAGCGGGTTTTACAGGGCTATACCGGGCTTTAGAGGGGTTTAGATGGGTTTAGAGTGTTTGCAGGTGTTTAGAAGTGTTTAGCAAGTAATTTTAGGGTTGAGAGGGGTTTAGATGGGTAGTGGTTAACAGCGGTTTGGATGGGGTATACACGGTTTAGAGCGTTTTACAGACGTTTGCAGGGGTTTAGTTATTTACAGAGGATTAGAAATGTTTAGAGAGGTTTACAGGGGTTTTACATGGGGTATCGAGGCTATTGGTTTATAGGGGTTTTTTTTACATGTGTTTAGAGGTATGTACAGAGCTTTTGAGGGGTTTATAGGTGTTTCCGGGTGCTTACAGATGTTTAGAGAGGTTTTGTGTTGTATAGCGGGGTTTGCAGAGGATTAGAGATGTTTATAGAGGTTTAAATGGGTTTTCGAGGGGTTTGGAGGGGATTGGGAGGTCAGGAGCGGTGCAGCGCGTTTGGAGGTGTAGGAGTGGTTTAGAGATGTTTTAGGTAGAAGTAGTTTGTTTATCAGAGGTTATAGATGTGTTAGAAGGTTAGAGAGGGTTTGGGAAGGGTTTTGGGAGTTTAGAGGGGGCTGATGGCGTCAAGGGGGGTTTGGAGGTGTTTGGAGGGAGTTTGTAGGGGTTTTATATGGGTTTACAGGGGTTAGGCATGGGCTTTGGAGGGGGCTAGAGGAGATTTGTACATGGGGTTAGAGGTATATACAGAGCTATAGAGGGGTTTACAGGTGTTTCCGGGTGTTTACAGGTGTTTAGAGATGTTCTGAGTGGCATAGATGGGTTTGCAGGCGATTAGAGAGGTTTAGAGGGGTTTACAGGGGTTTAGAGGTTTTTTTTTTTTGGTTTGGAGGGGTTTTTGGTGGGGGTTGGAGGTGTTTGAGTGGTTTAGGTGGGTTTACAATTTGTGTTAAAACTGAAATCCTCTATGCATACCTGCAAACACCCGAAAACACCTGTAAACCCCTCAAATACCTCTAACCCAACGTAGATCCCTCTAATCCCCTCCAAACACCTCTAACCCCCTCTCAATCCCTCTACACTCCGTTTGCATGGGTTTGGAGGGGGTTAAAAGGATGTACCTGGGGCTAGAGGTATATACAGAGCTTTAGAGGGGTTTACAGGTGTTCCCGGGTGTTTACAGGTGTTTAGAGAGGTTCTGAGTGCTATAGAATGATTTGCAGGCGATTAGAGATGTTTGGAGGGGTTTACAGGGGTTTGGAGGGGTATGGAGGGGGTTGGAGTGGTTTAGGTGGATTTAGATTTGTTTATCGGTGTTTAGAGAGGTTTACATGGGTTTACAGGGGGTTGGAAATATTTCCTTGAGTTTAGTGGGTATATAATTAGATAATATGGGTTTTCAGTTAGGGGTTTTCAGAGGGCTTTACAGGATATAGAAGTGTTTAGGAGGGTTACATGGGGATTAGATTAGTTTAGAAGATTTACATGGGGTTTACAAGGGGGTGTTATAGGGGTTTTCGAGTGTGGAGGGATTTAGTGGATTTACATGGGCTAGAAGTAAGTATTTAGACAGTTTAGACGGGTTTACATGTGTTTCCGGTGCTTACAGGTGTTTTGAGCATGGATCTACAAGGGTTGAGAGGGATCATATAGATGTTTAAAGGAGTGCAGGGATTAGAGATGATTAGATTTACAGGTATTTTTTTTTAGAGGGATTTACAGGGTTAGAGGGGATTTACAGAGATTTTAGAGGTTTACAGGTTTACGAGGGGGTTACAGAATGTTAAGAGAGTTTTTCAGCTGTTTAGAGGGGGTGTAGAGGGTTTCCAGAGGGGTTTAGATGTTGTACAGCGGTTTTAGAGGGATTTGCAGGAGGAATAAAATTTAATTTAGAGATTAGTCGTGGTTTAGAGGGTTTAGAGACCTTAGAGGGGGTTAGAAGATTTCCTTTTAGAGTGGTTTGGTTTTTTTGGTTTTTTGTTTAGAGTGTTTTTCAGGTTTTCAGAGAGCTTTGCAGGCGTTTGAAAGTTTAGAGTGATTTAGAAGGTTTTAGATTTTAGGGGGTTAGAGGGGTTTACAGGTGTTGGCAGGTGTTTAAAGAGTTTGGAGTTGGTTTAGAATGGTTTTGAGGGTTTATATGTTTTTGTTAGAGAGGTTTACAGGGGCTACAGGGGGTTACAGGCACGTTTTAGAGGGTTTTCACAGACGTTTACAGGGTTTAGAGTGGTTTTAGATTTGTTTACAGAGGTTTAGAGATGATAAAGAGGTCTACACGGTTTTTTTTTGGGTTTAGAAGGATGTACAGTGTTTCGCGGGGTTTTAGTGGGCTTTACAGGGTATCGAAGTGTTTGACGGGCTACATGTGGTTTATAATGGTTTACAGTTGCTCAGCGGATTTTATAGGGATTTAGCCTGCGTTAGAGTGTTCACAGGGTTTAGAGCGGTTTACATGGTTTTCACAGGGGGCTATAGGGGTTCGATAGTTAGGGGTTTAGAGAGTATTTTTTTTTTTAGTTGGAGGGAGTTTTAGAGGGGTTTGGATTTGGTTAGATGCGTTTGGGGTGCTGAGGAGTTTGGAGGGTTTAGTGGGGTTTTAGAGGGTTTACAAGTGTTTTTCATTTAATATATAGTGTATAGAGTGGTTTCGTGGTTTAGATGGGTTAACAGGGACGGGGGGTGTTTTTAGAGGGGGGGTTAGAGGTGTGTGGAGGAGATTAGAGGGATTTACGTTGGGTTGGTTTTTAGAGGTATTTGAGGGAATTTACAGGTGTTTCCGGTGTTTGCAGGTATGCATAGAGGATTTCATGTTTAAAGGGTGGTTTGCCGGACATTAGAGATGTTTTAGGAGGGTTTACAGTGTATGGAGGGGGAATTTGACAAATGTCCGGAGAGGTTTAGAAAGGTTTTAGAGGGGTTTAGAGTGGGTGATAGTGTTTAGATGATTTGGATGGGTTAGAGCTTTTTTTTAGGTTTTGAGAGCGGTTTTGAGGGTTTGAGTTTAAGAAATCAATATAATATGGTCACATACATAAAACACACTTTAACATTAAAACCTACTCTATAATACTATATAAATCATATAATAAAACATAATAACACAAAATACACTATCAACACTATAACACGTATTACACACAGACGACAATACGTCACAAAACAATTTAATACACTGATAGACAACATATCACTAATAGAATAAAACACTTTAATAACAATACAAATAGTATGCTATACTGTTATACAGAGTGTTACATTGTTTTATAGTTTTATGGTGCCACTGCAGATACACATAAACACACTTTAACACGTTATATAATACTATATCACGATATAATACATTCTAATACACTATTACACACTACAATACTATGATACACTTTAACACAGTGTAACACACATTAATGTAGCACAATGTAATATAACAACTAAATACACTATAATACAATCACACTACACCCAATGGCATATTACAATAAACACTCGCACATCACACATAATATAGCATACTAAATACATTATAATACACCAGCATAAACACACTACATTACAACACCCAATAACACATTATTATACACTACCTTGCATTTACCAGTCTATAACACAATAATACACATCACATTATATTATAATTTGTGTAATACACTGTCACACAATATAATACACTATAACATATTATATATAACGCTATAACTAATGTAGTTAACGTCTAGCACTAAAGCTATAATAATATACCACGCGAGAATAGACACGATACTAACACTATCATAACTGTGTAGCACAATGAAACAGCACCAATCAGTATCAAAGACACTATAATATACCAATACACTATAAATCACGATAACATGGAACAACACACTATAACACACTATAATATACCATAGCGCACTAACACAATACAATATAAAATATAAACATTTTAACACTCATATTGTAACACCCTGTAATGCACTATAACAATATAATACGTTAAGGCACACTATAATACACAATTATGTTTATTATGCTACACAATCCTATACAATGTAAATCCCTATGCGAAAATACACGTAAATACAGGAAAATACAGTATAACACGCTATAACACGCTATAACACACCATGATACAAAGCAACAATACAACACATCATGTATATTCTATAATACAATATCATTATAATTAGAATAACACACACAAATAACAATAATATACTATGATAAACTATATACTATATACTATAGCAAACTATCTATATAGTATTCTATACTGTTTTATAGTGTCATTATTTAGTTTAGAACATATAAAAACACTATAACGTATACATTATAACACACCACACACGACAACAATACAACCCAACAAATTATAATACTCCTTTACACACTATATCACACTGAATAACACATTTTAATAACAATAAAAATACTATGCTATACTTTTATCGAGTGTGTTGCATTGTCATATAGATACACAAAACATTATAACATTACACTTTAACATTATAACACTATATAATACTATATAACGATATAATACATTATAACACATAAAACACATTCTAATACACTATTACACACTACAATACTATGATACGCTTTAACACAGTATAACACATATTAGAATATAAAATAACATTATAATAGTCACAATCACACTACAAATTACAATAAACACTATCACACATCACACATCACACATCACACTTAATATAGCATACTAAGTACAAAATAGACCAGTACAAACACACTACACTACAATACCCAATAACACATTATTATACACTATCTCGCATTTAACACAATAACACACTACATCACATGATATCATAATCTGTGTAATATACTCACACTATAACATAATATATATAAAACACTAATGCACTAACAGTAATGCACTAACGTCTAGCACAAAAACTATAATAATATAACACGGGATATCACACGATAATAGACGCGGTAATAACTACCATGACAGTGTAGCACCATGAAACATACCAAACAGTATCAAACTATCACAGTTTCACTTAATAACACACTGGAATACTATTGTGTATTACATTATAACACAAAACTATACACACTATAACACGCAACAATGCAAACACACTAATAACTATCACATTACAATACACACGTTACAACACTACAATGAACTATAACACAGAATAACACGTTCTAACCCATTGTAAGATTCTATAACGCACTATAATATACGACTAATATACACTCTAACGCAATATAACACATTTTAACATGTTATAACACACTATGACACTTAACACACTATAACACACTATATCACACCATAACGCACTAAATATAAAATATACACACTTTAACACTTTCACATTGTAACACTATAACAATATAATACGTTAAGGCACACCATTATGTTTGTTATAATACACTATCCTATACATTGTGCTAATAGTTTACACTGTAAATCCCTATGCTAAAATACACGTAAATACAGGAAAATACAGTATAACACACTATACCACGCTATAATACATAAAAACAATACAACACATATTATGATATCATGATAATAGGATAATACACACAAAAACAATAATACTATCTAGATAGTATTCTATGCTGTTTCATAGTGTGTTGCATTGTCTTATAGTGTTATAGTGTTACAGTAGATTCTAGTGAGTGGTATAGTGTGAAGCAGTGTGTTATAGTAGTTTGTTATTGTGTGTTGTGCAGTATTATAGTGTGCCATATGTATCACATCGTGCTAAGGTGTATTATATAGTTTATAGCGTTATAAACTATTATAAAATACTATACAAAACGAAAAAGTAAATTATGACAAATTTATATGCTATAATACCCTAACATACATTAATAACACTATAAATCAGTATCGCATTAAAAATGTATCATATATAAAATAATATAACACCGTATCACACTGTACCACTATAATCCAATTGATTATAACTATAAAATACTATAACCCACTTTGTAATACATTATAACACACTATAAGGCACTGTACAACAGTATTACACACCACAATAGTCAATACACAACAACACACTTTAACATTGTAACATACCATAGAAAATATGCTAACACATTCTAATACACACCATAATACTATAATAAGCTATTACAATATAATATAACACACATTACAATAGAATATACACCACAGTACACCGTCACAAACGCATCACGCACTCACCAATATAACAGAACAATATCAAACAATGCAAAATACTATCACACAGTGTATTATACACTATAATACACCAGCACACTATACGCTATAACACACTATAATACATTAGGATACTATGATATACTATAACACACCGTAATACGCGAAAGCAATATAACACGCTCTATAGCACATTATACCACTTAAAAACACACTGTAATACGCAATAATTCATTTTAACATTATAACACACTGACACGCAAAAATACAGTATAACACACTAAGATATATAATAATTCACTACAACACGTTATAATATACATTCTAATACAATATAACACTATAATGCACTTTAAAACAGTTTAACACGTTCGAACACATTGCAACATACTTTCACGCACTATAATGCATTACACCACTAAAATACAATACATTTTAACACCGTAAACACAATAACACAATATAACGATATAATACACTTTCACACTTTCATGTAATGTGTGATATTGTATTAGAGTGTATTATATCATATTAACGTGTTATAATGTATTAAATTATGGTATATAATATTGTATTAGAGTGTGTTGTATTTGTGGTTGTGTTATTGTGTATTGTACCGTGTGATACTATTATAATGTTGTAGTGTGTTTAACTAAGTAGTGTACTATAATGTGGTATTATATTGCATTATAGTATTATAGTGTTAGTCTGGTATAGTCTATTTTAGTGTGTCGTAGTGTATTACAGTGTCTATAAGTGTAATATGGCGTATTGTGTTTAGAAGGCATTATTGTTCTCTGATATATATTGTATTATATACATTTCATTAGACAGTAAAATATAGTGAGATAGTGTGTTCCAGTGCATTATAGTGTTACTGTAGTACTATCTCTAACTCTAGCTACATCTGAAGCTCTAGCTCTAGCTCCATCTCCAGATCTAACTCCATCTCCAGATCTTGCTCCATCTCCATCTCCATTTCCATCTCCAGCTCCAGCGCTAGCCCCATCTCCAGCTCAATCTTCAGCTCTTGCTCTAGCTCCATCGCTTGATCCAGCTCTAGCTCCATCTCAGGCTCCATCCCCAGATCTAGCTTTAGCCCCATCACCAGATGCAGCTCAAACTCCAGCTCAAGCTCTAGTAGCTGTACTGGCTGCAGCACCATCTCCAGTTCCGTCTCCAGCTCCATCTCCAGCTCTTCCTCGAGCGCCAATTCTAGCTCCAGCTCTAGCCCTAGCTCCATCTCCAGATCAATCTCAAGATCTAGTTGTAGCTCCATCTCCTGCTCCAGCTTTCACTCCATCTCCAGCTCCATCAACAGCTCTAGCTCTATCTCCGTCTCCAGGTCCATCTCCAGCTCGATTTCCAGCTCCAGCTCTAGGTCCATCTCCATCACCAGCTCCGACTCTACCTTCATCTTCAGCTCCATCTCTTGCTCCATCTCCAGCGCCATCGCCAGCTCCTTCTTGTTCTATCTCTAGCTCAATCTACAGCTCCAGCTCAAGCTCCATCTCCAGTTCCAGCTTTTGCTCCATATCCAGCTCTATCTCCAGCTGACTCCAGCTCCAATTTAACCCAACCTAGCTCTAGATCTTGCTCCACCTCCAGCTCAATATCCAGCTCTAGCTACAGCTCCATTTCCTGCTTCAGCTCTGGCTCCATCTCCAGCTCCAGCTCCAGCTCCAACTCCCGCAATAGCTCTAGCTCCACCTCCAGCTACACCTCCAGCTGTACTAGCTAGAGCTCCATTTCCAGTCCCATCTCCAGCTCCATCTCCAGCTCTGGCTCCATCTCTAGCACGAGCACGGGCGCTACCTCTGCCTCCAGCTCCATTTCCAGCACTAACTCTAGTACTATCTCTAACTCTAGCTACATCTGAAGCTCTAGCTCTAGCTCCATCTCCAGATCTAGCTCCATCTCCAGATCTAGCTCCATCTCCATCTCCATTTCCATCTCCAGCTCCAGCGCTAGCCCCATCTCCAGCTCAATCTTCAGCTCTTGCTCTAGCTCCATCGCTTGATCCAGCTCTAGCTCCATCTCAGGCTCCATCCCCAGATCTATCTTTAGCCCCATCACCAGATGCAGCTCAAACTCCAGCTCAAGCTCTAGTAGCTGTACTGGCTGCAGCACCATCTCCAGTTCCGTCTCCAGCTCCATCTCCAGCTCTTCCTCGAGCGCCAATTCTAGCTCCAGCTCTAGCCCTAGCTCCATCTCCAGATCAATCTCAAGATCTAGCTGTAGCTCCATCTCCTGCTCCAGCTTTCACTCCATCTCCAGCTCCATCAACAGCTCTAGCTCTATCTCCGTCTCCAGGTCCATCTCCAGCTCGATTTCCAGCTCCAGCTCTAGATCCATCTCCATCTCCAGCTCCAGATCAATCTCCAGCGCCATCTCCAACTCCTATGCAAGCTCGAGCTCCATCTCCAGTTTCATCTCTATCTCCAGCAGCTTCATCTCCAACTCCATCATCAGCTCCGACTCTACCTTCATCTTCAGCTCAATCTCTAGCTCCATCCCCAGCTCCATCTCTAGCTTCATCTCCAGCTCGATCTCCTGATTCACCTCCAGTTCCAGCTCCTTCCAGCTCCAGCTCTACTCCATCTACAGCTCAGTCTCCAGCTCCTGCAGCTCTTGCTCTATCTCCATCGCCAGCAGCAGCTCTAGTTCCATCTCAAACTCCATCTCCAGACGCATCCCCAGTTCAATCCAGCTCTATTTTAACTCCAGCTCTAGCTTCAGAGCAGGAGATGGAACTGGAGCGGGAGCTAGAGATTGAGATGGACCTGGAGATGGAGCTGGGGTTGGGGATGGAACTGGAGCTAGAGCTGGAGATGCAGATGGATATGGAGATGGAGATGGAGCTGGAAACGAAGCTGGAGCTGGAGCTTGAGCGAACTCTAGATGGAACTAGAGATGGAGCTGGAGCCTGAGGTGCAGATAGAGCTGGAGCTAGAGAGAGATAAAGAAGGAGCTCGCGAAAAAATAGAGGTGGAGCTAATTATGGAGATGCAGCTCCTGGAGATCGACCTGGAGGTGCGGGAGATGGAGCTGGAGATGGAACTGGGGATGGAGCTGGAGCTAGAGCAGGAGCTGGGGTTGGACATGGAGGAAGAGCTGGAAGAGGGAAATGGAGATGGATGGTGCTGGAGATGGAACTGGAGATGGAGCTACAGATTGAGCTGGAGCTAGAGCTGGAGCTGGAGCTAGCGCTGGAGGTGGTGCTGGGGCTGGAGCTGGAAATGGAGCGGAAGATGGAACAAGAGATGGAGTTAGACCTGGAGCTAGAGCTGTTGAAGGAGCTGGAACTGGAGCTGGAGCTTGAGCTGGAGCTGAACTGGAGCTGAAGCTGGGGCTGTAGATGGAGATGGGCCTGGAAATAGAGCTGCAGCTGGAGCTTGACATGGAGCTGGAGCTGTAGCTGGAGATTCTGGACATGAAGCTAGAGCTGGAGGAGCTGGAGATGGAGCTTGAGGTAGAACAGGAGATGCTGGAGATGGAGACAGAGATAGAGCTGACGCTAGATTATCAACTGTAGATTGAGATGAACCTAAAGCTGAAGATGGGGCTGGAGATGGAGTTGGCCTTACAGCTGAAGATGCAGCTGGAGATAGTGTTGGTGCTGGATATGGTGCTGGAGCTGGATATAGAGCTGGAGCTGGAGGTGGATCTGGCGATTGGGCAGGAGATGGAGCCAGAGCTTGGTGCAGATGGAGAGAGAGCTAGAGTAGCGGATGTGGAATTGCGGAAGAGCTGGAGCTGGAGATGGCGATTGAGATGGAGCTGGAGCTGGAGCTGGAGATGGAGATGAGATAGAGCTGGAGCTAGAGGTAGATCTGGACATGGGGATGGAGATGGAGCCAGAGCTGGAGACGGATGGCTCTATCTCCATCGCCAGCAGCAGCTCTAGTTCCATCTGAAGCTCCATCTCCAGACGCATCTCCAGTTCAATCCAGCTCCATTTTAACTCCAGCTCTAGCTTCAGAGCAGGAGATGGAACTGGAGCGGGAGTTAGAGATTGAGATGGACCTGGAGATGGAGCTGGGGCTGGGGATTGAAATGGAGCTAGAGCTGGAGATGCAGATGGATATGGAGATGGAGATTCAGCTGGAAACGAAGCTGGAGCTGGAGCTTGAGCGAACTCAAGATGGAACTAGAGATGGAGCTTGAGCCTGAGGTGCAGATAGAGCTGGAGCTAGAGAGAGATAAAGAAGGAGCTCGCGAAAAATAGAGGTGGAGCTAATTATGGAGATGGAGCTCTTGGAGATCGAACTGGAGGTGCGGGAGATGGAGCTGGAGATGGAACTGGGGATGGAGCTGGAGCTAGAGCAGGAGCTGGGGTTGGACATGGAGGAAGAGCTGGAGATCGAGTTGCAGCAGGAGCTGGCGCAAGAGCTTGAAATAGTGCTGGAGATGGAGCTGGAGACTGAGCCAGAGCTGGAGCTGAAAAGAGAGAGAGAGAGAGAGATGGAGCTGGATGGTGCTGGAGATGGAACTGGAGATGGAGCTACAGATTGAACTGGAGCTAGAGCTGGAGCTGGAGCTAGCGCTGGAGGTGGTGCTGGGGCTGGAGCTGGAAATGGAGCGGAAGATGGAACAAGAGATGGAGTTAGACCTGGAGCTAGAGCTGTTGAAGGAGCTGGAACTGGAGCTGGAGCTGAAGCTGGAGCTGAAGCTGGAGCTGTAGATGGAGATGGGCCTGGAAATAGAGCTGAAGCTGGAGCTTGACATGGAGCTGGAGCTGTAGCTGGAGATTCTGGACATGAAGCTAGAGCTGGAAGTGGAGATGGAGCTTGAGGTAGAACAGGAGATGCTGGAGATGGAGACAGAGATAGAGCTGACGCTAGATTATCAACTGTAGATTGAGATGAACCTAAAGCTGAAGATGGGGCTGGAGATGGAGTTGGCCTTACAGCTGAAGATGCAGCTGGAGATAGTGTTGGTGCTGGATATGGTGCTGGAGCTGGATATAGAGCTGGAGCTGGAGGTGGATCTGGCGATTGGGCAGGAGATGGAGCCAGAGCTTGGTGCAGGTGGAGATAGAGCTAGAGTAGCGGATGTGGAATTGCGGAAGAGCTGGAGCTGGAGATGGTGATGGAGATGGAGATGGAGCTGGAGCTGGAGCTGGAGATGGAGATGAGATAGAGCTGGAGCTAGAGGTAGATCTGGACATGGGGATGGAGATGGAGCCAGAGCTGGAGACGGAGGTCGAGCTGGAGCTGCAGTGTAGCTGGAATAGAGATAGAGCTAGAGTTGGAGCTGGAGTTGGACCTGGCGATGGAGCTGGAGGTGGAGCTGGAGGTGGAGATGGAGATAGAGCTGGAGATGGCTGTGGAGATGGAGATGGAGATGGAGCTGGAGCTAGACATGGGTCTGGAGCTAGGGGTGGAGATGGAAATGGAACTAAATCTGCAGGTGGACCTGAGATGGGGCTAAAGCTAGATCTGGTGGGGCTAAAGCTAGATCTGGGGATGGAGCCTGAGATGGAGCTAGAGCTGGATCAAGCTCTAGCTCCTAGGTTGGTTAAGAAGGTTCACTCTTTGGGTGTTAATGGCAGAGTAGCAAGATGGATTCAACAGTGGCTGAATGGGAGATGTCAGAGAGTAATGGTGGATGGCTGTTTGTCAGGTTGGAAGCCGGTGACCAGTGGGGTGCCTCAGGGATCTGTGTTGGGTCCACTGTTGTTTGTCATGTACATCAATGATCTGGATGATGGGGTGGACAATTGGATAAGTAAGTATGCAGATGATACTAAGATAGGTGGTGTTGTGGATAATGAAGTAGATTTTCAAAGTCTACAGAGAGATTTGGGCATTTGGAAAAGTGGGCTGAAAGATGGCAGATGGAGTTTAATGCTGTTAAGTGTGAAGTGCTACATCTTGGCAGGACAAATCAAAATAGGACGTACATGGTAAATGGTAGGGAATTGAGGAATGCTGTGGAACAGAGGGATCTAGGAATAACTGTGCATAGTTCCCTGAAGGTGGAATCGCATGTAGATAGGGTGGTAAAGAAAGCCTTTGGTGTGCTGGCCTTTATAAATCAGAGCATTGAATGTAGGAGTAGGGAAGTAATGTTAAAATTGTAACAAGGCATTGGTAAGACCAATTCTGGAGTATGGTGTACAATTTTGGTCGCCTAGTTATAGGAAGGATGTCAACAAAATAGAGAGAGTACAGAGGAGATTTACTAGAATGTTGTCAGGGTTCCAGCAACTATGTTACAGAGAAAGGTTGAACAAGTTAGGTCTTTATTCTTTGGAGCGCAGAAGGTTAAGGGGGGACTTGATTGAGGTCTTTAAAATGATGAAAGGGATAGACAGAGTTAACGTGGATACGTTTTTCCCATTGAGGGTAGGGAAGATTCAAACAAGAGGGCATGACATGAGAATTAATGGACAGAAGTTTCGGGGTAACGTGAGGGGGAACTTCTTTACTCAGAGGGTGGTGGCTGTGTGGAATGAGCTTCCAGCAGAAGTGGTGGAGGCAGGATCGATTTTAACATTTAAGAGTAAAGTGGATAGGTATATGGACGTGAAGGGAATGGAGGGGTATGGTCTGAGTGCAGGTAGATGGGACTAGGGGAAAACAAATGGTCGGCACGGACTGGAAGGGCCAGAGAGGGCCTGTTTCCGTGCTGTAATTGTTATATGGTTTATATGGTTACACAGTTATGATAGTGTTAGTATCGTGTCTATTATCGTGTGGTATATTATTATAGTTTTAGTGCTAGACGTTAACTACATTAGTTATAGTGTTATATATAGTATGTTATAGTGCATTATATTGTGTGACAGTGTATTACACAGATTATAATATAATGATGTGTATATATTTGTGTTATATTCTGTTAAATGCAAGATAGTGTATAATAATGTGTTATTGGGTATTGTAATGTCGTGTGTTTGTGCTGGTGTATTATAATGTATTTAGTATGCTATATTATGTGTGATGTGTGATGTGTGAGTGTTTATTGTAATATGCCATTGGGTGTAGTGTGATTGTATTTGCGATTGTATGTAGTTGTGATATTACATTGTAATCTGTGTTACACTGTGTTAAAGTGTATCATAGTATTGTAGTGTGTAATGTTGTATTAGAATGAGTGTGTTTTTGTGTATCTGCAGTAGCACTATAAAATTATAAAACAATGTAACACACTATATAACAGTATAGCATACTATTTGTATTGTTATTAAAGTGTTTTATTATATAAGTGATATGGTGTCTAACAGTGTATTAAATTATTTTGTGTCGTATTGTCGTGTGTGTGTAATACGTGTTATAGTGTTGATAGTGTATTTTGTGTTCTTATGTGTTATTATATCATATAGTTTTATATAGTATTATATAGGTTTTAATGTTAAAGTGTGTTTTTATGTATATGACCATATTAGTGAGTTATATTGATTTCTTAACACCTCAACACCTTAAATACCTCTAAACCCACTCAAAACCCCTCTAAACCCATCCAAATCCATCTAACACTATAACTCACTCTAAACCCCTCTAAACTATTCTAAACCTCTCCAAACATTTGTAAATCCCTCCATACACCTGTAAACCCGTCTAACCATCTCTAATCCCCTGCAAACCCCTTTAACCACTGAAATCCTCTATGCACACCTGTTACCCGGAAACACCTGTAAACCCCTCAAAGACCTCTAACCCAACGTAAATCCCTCTAATCCCTTCCAAACACCTCTAACCCCCTCTCAACCCCTCTACACTCCGTCCTAACCCCTGTAAACTCCTCTAAACCACTAAGCCTCTCTATACACCTGAAAACACTTATAAACCCCTCTAAACCCCACTAAACCCCCCCAAACTCCCTCCAGAACCCCCTCCAAACGCCTCTAACCCCATGCCTTCTAAACTCTCTCCAAACCCTCTAAACCCATGGAAACACCTCTAAACCCCTGTGAACCACTCTAAACGCCGCTAAATCCCTATAAAACCCGTTGAGCAACTGTAAACCATTATAAACCCCATGTAAGCCGCCAAACACTTCTATACCCCTGTAAAGCACACCAAAACACCCTAAAACCCTCGAAACTCCTGTACATCCTTCTAACCCCCCTGTAAACCCGTAACCCTCTTTAATCAGCTCTAAACCTCTGTAAACAAATCTAAACCACTCTAAACCCCCTGTAAACGTCTGTGAAACCCTCTAAACCCTTGTAAACCCTCTGTAAACCCTTTTAAATCACTATAAACATCTCTGAACAGCTGCAAACACCTCCAACCCCCTCTAAACTCCTCTAAACCCACGTGGGCCACTCTAAACGCCTCTAAACTCCGCATAAACCCGCGAAATCCACTAAACCCCTCTAAAACCCATGTAAACCCTTCTAAACCCCTCCAAACCCAGGTGGGCCACTCTAAACCCCTTTAAACCCCTCTAAATCCCCCTAAACCCCTCTAACCCCCATATAAAGCACGTTAAACCCACTCTAAATCCCTCCAAACCCATCGCAAACATACCAAACCCACTACACCCCTCTGAACCCCTCTATACCCTGTAAATCTCCTGTAAAGCCCTCTATTCCACACTAAACACATGTAAAACCCAATAAACATCTCTAAACCCCAGCAAACCGCTCTAAACCACTCTAAACATCTCTAAACGCATGTAAACACCCGGATTCACATGTAAACCCCTCAGAACCTCTGTAAATACCTCTACCCCATATAAATTCCTCTACACCCCTTCAAACTCATGCAAACCCCTCTAATCCCCACTAAACCCCTATAAGGCCCTCGATACCTCATGTAATCACCTCAAAACCCATGTAATCCTCTCCAAACCCCTGTAAACTTCTCTAAACCAACCAAACCTCCGTAAACCCCTCGAAACCCCTGTACACCTCTCTAAACCATCCAAACCGCTCAAAACCATTCTAACCACTCTAAACCTCTCGAAACACCTGCAAACACCTGTAAATCACTCTAACCCCCTCTAAATAGCTTTAAACCCCTCTAAACCTCTCTAGACCCCCTCTAAACTTCTCTAATCCTCTGCAAATCCCTCTAAACCGCTGAACCCCTCTCGAACCCTCTAAACCCTTTAAACCCCTCTAACCCTCTGTAAATCCCTCTAAACCTCTGTAAATGCCTCTAACACCTGTAAACCCCTCTAATCATCTCTAATCCCCTGCAAACCCCTTTAAACACCTGTAGATCCCTCTGAACCCCTGTAAATCCAACTCAACACACCTGTAAACACCCGGAAACACATGTAAACCCGTCAAACAAATGGGGAAAACAAATGGTCGGCACGGACTGGAAGGGCCGAGAGGGCCTGTTTCCGTGCTGTAATTGTTATATGGTTATATGGTTATATGGTTAAGCGATGGAGCTAGAGCAAGAACTGAAGATTGAGCTGGAGATGGAGCTAGCGCTGGAGCTGGAGATGGAAATGGAGATGGAGATGGAGCTAGATCTGGAGATGGAGCTAGAGCTAGAGCTTCAGATGCAGCTAGAGTTAGAGATAGTACTAGAGTTAGTGCTGGAAATGGAGCTGGAGGCAGAGGTAGCGCCCGTGCTCGTGCTAGAGATGGAGCCAGAGCTGGAGATGGAGCTGGAGATGGGACTGGAAATGGAGCTCTAGCTAGTACAGCTGGAGGTGTAGCTGGAGGTGGAGCTAGAGCTATTGCGGGAGTTGGAGCTGGAGCTGGAGCTGGAGATGGAGCCAGAGCTGAAGCAGGAAATGGAGCTGTAGCTAGAGCTGGATATAGAGCTGGAGGTGGAGCAAGATCTAGAGCTAGGTTGGATTAAATTGGAGCTGGAGTCAGCTGGAGATAGAGCTGGATATGGAGCAAAAGCTGGAACTGGAGATGGAGCTTGAGCTGGAGCTGTAGATTGAGCTAGAGATAGAACAAGAAGGAGCTGGCGATGGCGCTGGAGATGGAGCAAGAGATAGAGCTCGAGATGTAGGTAGAGATGGAGCTAGATTTAGAGCAGGAGATGGAGCTGGAGATGCAACTTGAGATGGAGCTAGATCTGGAACTGGAGAAGGAGCAGGAGATGAAGCTGATCTAGAGCTGGAGGGAGTTAAACTAGCTGGATTGAGCTGGAGATACTGAAGCTGAAGATGGGTCTATAGATGTAGCTTGGAATGGAGAGAGTGCTGGACCTGGCGATTGAGATGGATCTAGAGCTGGAGCTGAAGGCGGAGCTAGAGATAGAGCTAAACTAGAGCTAAATATACACTAGAGATGGAGAAGCAGCTGGAGCTGGAGGCGTTGGAGATA
Organism: Okamejei kenojei; assembly: GCA_035221665.1. Taxonomy (NCBI): domain Eukaryota; kingdom Metazoa; phylum Chordata; class Chondrichthyes; order Rajiformes; family Rajidae; genus Okamejei; species Okamejei kenojei. The sequence goes on from CM069141.1 coordinate 73,692,407, forward strand.
GAACTAGAGCTAGAGATGGAGATGGAGCTGGAGCTAGAGAAGGCGCTGGAGAAGGAGCTAGAGCTGGATGAGCTGGAGACTGAACTGGGGATGGAGTTGAGCTTGAGCTGGAGGGAGCTGCAACTGGACATGGAGCAGAACATGAAGCTGGGGATGGACCTGGAGCTGGAGATACAGGTGGACATGGAGCTCGAGCTGGAATTGAAGCTGGACGTATAGATAGATGGAGCTCGTGACGGACTGAGCTCTAGATAGAGATAGAGCTATTGATAGAGAAAGAGAGAGATCGAGATAGAGATACTTGATGGAGATCGAGCTCGAGATAGAGATAGAGTTCGAAATAATAGAGCTCGTGATACAGAGAGGATATAAAGCGCGAGATAATTACTCGAGATAAATATTGATTTCGAGAGAAATAGAGCTTGCTATCGCTAGAGATAGATTTCGAGATTCTCGAGCTAGAGTTTCCAGATAAAGCTCGAGATAGAGAGAGCTCGAAATAGGGATAGAGCTTGAGAAAGAGGTCGAGATAGAGATACTCGAGGTAGAGCTCGAGCTCCTCGAGATGGCGGTAATGAAGATAGAGAGAGACAGCGAGAGCTTGAGCTAGAGATAGTGATAGAGATAGAGATACAGATACGTATCGATAAAAAGAGGTAGAGAGGTAGATGGAGCTGGAGCGAGAGCTACAGATGGAGCGGGAGTTGTATCTGGAGATGGAGCTGGAGATGGAGCAGGAGCTCGAGATGGAGCTGGAGATGATAGATAGCGCAAGAGAGATAAAGATATAGAGATACTTTAGGTAATCCACTATTACATTATAATACATTATACGATATTATACACACTATAATACTTAAACTATGACAAACGCAATATATACTATATAATGCAAAATAACACTATAATGGACTGGAACACACTATCTCACTATATTTTACTGTCTAATGAAATGTATATAATACAATATATATCAGAGAACAATAATGCCTTCTAAACACAATACGCTATATTACACTTATAGACACTGTAATGCACTACGACACACTAAAATAGACTATACCAAACTAACACTATAATACTATAATGCAATATAATACCACATTATAGTACACTACTCAGTTAAAAACACTACAACATTATAATAGTATCACACTGTACAATACACTATAACACAACCACAATACAACACACTCTAATACAATATTATATACCATAATTTAATACATTATAATACTTTAATATGATATTATACACTCTAATACGACATCACACATTACATTATAACATAACATACTAGAATTTGTTATAACACTATGACTATAATACGATGAACAGAATATAAAACTTGACAACAGTTAGTTTGTTATCGTTTACTTACAATACTCGTTTCCTTATAATATCGTGTTATTGTATAGAAACATAGACATAGAAACATAGAAATTAGGTGCAGGAGTAGGCCATTCAGCCCTTCGAGCCTGCACCGCCATTCAATATGATCATGGCTGATCATCCAACTCAGTATCCCGTACCTGCCTTCTCTCCATACCCTCTGATCCCCTTAGCCACAAGGGCCACATCCAACTCACTCTTAAATATAGCCAATGAACTGGCCTCAACTACCCTCTGTGGCAGAGAGTTCCAGAGACTCACCACTCTCTGTGTGAAAAAAGTATTTCTCATCTCGGTCTTAAAGGATTTTCCCCTTATCCTTAAGCTGTGACCTCGTGTCCTGGACTTCCCCAACATCGGGAACAATCTTCCTGCATCTAGCCTGTCCAACCCCTTAAGAATTTTGTAAGTTTCTATAAGATCCCCTCTCAATCTCCTAAATTCCAGAGTGTATAAACCGAGTCTATCCAGTCTTTCTTCATAAGACAGTCCTGACATCCCAGGAATCAGTCTAGTGAACCTTCTCTGCACTCCCTCTATGGCAATAATGTCCTTCCTCAGATTTGGAGACCAAAACTGTACGCAATACTCCAGGTGTGGTCTCACCAAGACCCTGTACAACTGAAGAAGAACCTCCCTGCTCCTGTACTCAAATCCTTTTGCTATTAAAGCTAACATACCATTCGCTTTTTTCACTGCCTGCTGCACCTGCATGCCTACTTTCAATGACTGATGTACCATTACACCCAGGTCTCGCTGCATCTCCCCTTTTCCTAATCGGCCACCATTTAACCATATAACCATATCACAATTACAGCACGGAGACAGGCCCTCTCGGCCCTTCCAGTCCGTGCCGACCATTTGTTTTCCCCTAGTCCCATCTACCTGCACTCAGACCATACCCCTCCATTCCCTTCACGTCCATATACCTATCCACTTTACTTTTAAATGTTAAAATCGATCCTGCCTCCACCACCTCTGCTGGAAGCTCATTCCACACAGCCACCACCCTCTGAGTAAAGAAGTTCCCCCTCACGTTACCCCTAAACGTCTGTCCCTTAATTCTCATGTCATGCCCTCTTGTTTGAATCTTTCCTACCCTCAATGGGAAAAGCTTATCCACGTCAACTCTGTCTATCCCTTTCATCATTTAAAGACCTCAATCAAGTCCCCCCCTTAACCTTCTGCGCTCCAAAGAATAAAGACCTAACTTGTTCCACCTTTCTCTGTAACATAGTTGCTGGAACCCTGGCAACATTCTAGTAAATCTCCTCTGTACTCTCTCTATTTTGTTGACATCCTTCCTATAACTAGGCGACCAAAATTGTACACCATACTCCAGAATTGGTCTTACCAATGCCTTGTACAATTTTAACATTACTTTCCTACTCCTATATTCAATGCTCTGATTTATAAAGGCCAGCACACCAAAGGCTTTCTTTACCACCCTATCTACATGCGATTCCACCTTCAGGGAACTATGCACAGTTATTCCTAGATCCCTCTGTTCCACAGCATTCCTCAATTCCCTACCCTTTACCATGTACGTCCTATTTTGATTTGTCCTGCCAAGATGTAGCACTTCACACTTATCAGCGTTAAACTCCATCTGCCATCTTTCAGCCCACTTTTCCAAATGGCCCAAATCTCTCTGTAGACTTTGAGAATCTACTTCATTATCCACAATACCACCTATCTTAGTATCATCTGCATACTTACTTATCCAATTTTCCACCCCATCATCCAGATCATTGATGTACATGACAAACAACAGTGGACCCAACACTGTTGTATATTACCCAATAGTATATACACCACAATACACCGTCACAAACGCATTACGCACTCACCAATGTAACAGAACAATATCAAACAATACAAAATACTATCACACAGTGCATTATACATTATAATACACCAGTACACTATACGCTACAACACACTATAATACATTAGGATACTATGATATACTATAACACACCGTAATACGCGAAAGCAATATAACACGCTCTATAGCACATTATACATTATACCACTTAAAAACACACTGTAATACGCAAGAATTCATTTTAACATTATAACAAACTGACACGCAAAAATACAGTATAACACACTAAGATATATAATAATTCACTACAACACATTTTAATATACATTCTAATACAATATAACACTATAATTTTAAAACTGTTTAACACGTTCGAACACATTGCAACATACTTTCACGCACTATAATGCATTACACCACTAACATTTAAAAGTAAAGTGGATAGGTATATGGACGTGAAGGGAATGGAGGGGTATGGTCTGAGTGCAGGTAGATGGGACTAGGGGAAAACAAATGGTCGGCACGGACTGGAAGGGCCGAGAGGGCCTGTCTCCGTGCTGTAATTGTTATATTGTTATATGGTTATACCACTCTCGTAATTTGACAAACTTAACGACACTAAATATTAAAACACAAATTATTTCACGATATATCACTATAATAAAATAACACACGATTGCACACTACAATACACTAAAATATACTAAATTAATTCTAAAGGGGTTGACGGTGGATATACAATGGAAGACATTTAAAGACTGCATGGATGAACTACAAAAATTGTTCATCCCAGTTTGGCAAAAGAATAAATCGGGGAAGGTAGTGCATCCGTGGATAACAAGGGAAATCAGGGATAGTATCAAAGCAAAGGATGATGCGTACAAAGTAGCCAGAAAAAGCAGCATACCAGAGGACTGGGAGAAATTCAGAGACCAGCAGAGGAGGACAAAGGGCTTAATTAGGAAAGGAAAAATAGATTATGAAAGGAAACTGGCAGGGAACATAAAACAACCAACCTTCCACGGGGAACCTTGTCAAAGGCCTTACTGAAATCCATATAGACAACAATAATAGTTGTATAGTATAATTAAATAATAGTCTGCTTTCCTGTTTTTGCCACCAAAGTGGATAACTTCACATTTATCCACATTATACTGCATCTGCCTCCCAATAATAAAAGGGAGGTAGAAGAACAGATTAGCAAAACTAACGTTGTTGAGTTTTTGAGGAGGTGACGAAGATGATTGATGAGGGTAGGGCGGTGAATGTTGTCTACATGGATTTTAGTGAGACATTTGATAAAACCCCTTCTGGTAGGCTGATGCAGAAGATTAAGATACACAGAATTAACAGTGACTTGGATTCAGAGCTGGCTTACTGATAGAAGACAGAGGGTTGTGGTGGAAAGGCAATATTCAGGCTGGAGGTCTGTGACCAGTGGAGTTCTGCAGAGACCTCTGCTGTTTGTGATTAATATAAATGACTTGGACATAAACGTAGACTGGCTGGTTAGTAGGTTTGCAGATGACACCAAGATTGCTGAAGTCGTGGACTGTGAGGAAGGCTGTCAAAGTGTACAGCGGGATATAAATTAGCCCGTGAAATGGGCGGAGAAATGACAGGTAGTTTAATCTGAGCAAGGGTGAAGTGTCACGCTTTGGGAAGTCAAGTGCACGGGAAACATACACTTAATGGCATGACTCTTAACAACATTGATATATTGAGGGACCTTGGGGTCCAAGTCCATAACTCCATGAAAGTGGCAACTCTAGCTCAAGTGGTAAAGGAATGGTATACTTGTTTTCATAGTTCAGTGCATTGAGTATAAGAGTTAGAAAGGCAGCTTGAAAGGACTTTGGACAGGCTGCTTTTGGAGTATTGCTTACTATTCTGGTTGCCTCATCAATGGAAAGATATGGAGACTTCAGCATAGGTGCAGAGGAGGTTGCTTCAATGAGGGATATTAGTTACAGGGCGAGGACAGATTTGGATTTGTTTCTTTGCAATGCTGGATGTTGTGGAGAGAAGTACATAAAGTTACGAGAGGCGTAGATAGGGTAGAATCAGAGCCCTTTTCCCAGAATGGAAAAATCAAATATTAGATGGTAGAGCTTTAAGGTGAGAGGGGCAAAGTTTAAAGGAGATGTGTCGGGCATTCTTTTTTTACACAGAGGGTGGTGAGTGCCGAGACCTCGCTGCCAGGGTGGTGGTTGAGGCAGATACAATGAAGGAATTTAAAAGTCTGTTGAATAGGCAAAAGGATTTGCATGGATGATGAGCAGGCATATAGGAGTTGGTCTTGACACCATATTTGGCACGGACATGGTGTGCTGAAGGGCCTGTTCTTGCGATGTACAGTACAGCACAGCAAGGGAACATGTGCTCCCACATGTGGTCATGTCCCATCCCAGAGATCCACACTTCCCCCACCTCATCCCCTTCCACCCATGTCCCTCCCTCTGCTTTACATTTCACTCTTAATACTCACTCCGTATCTGATATCCTTTAGGTTTTTTTTTCACCTATTGTCTCTGTCACTTACTCCACCCATCTTCCAATCAACCCCTCCCCTCACCTATCACTTCCCAAGCTTTGTCCCAGCACAGTTTTCTCTCCTTTCCCCACGCCCAACCCCAATCAGTCTGAAGATGGATCCCGACCCAAATCACTACCTGTCCACCCCCTCCCCAGAGCCTTTCCTGACACACTGATTTCCTCCAGCACCTTTTTTTTTGCTCAAGATTCCAGTTTCTGCAGTTTCCTTTGTCTCCAAGACATCTATACATCCTCCTATTGAATAACAACATAGCCTAAGATATTCCCACCCCTCTTTCCAAATTCTGCACTACAATCTCCTTTTGTCAATGAATACAGATGAGAAGTGTTCATTGAAGCCCTCCCCTCTGTTCTCTGGCTCCATAACCTTCCAGAGCAGCCAACCATGTGGAACCTTGTCCAACTCCTTACTGAAGTCCATGTAAAGTCCATGAAGGGACCTGAATGCAATCACCTCCTACAAGGGGAAATCAGGAGGCAGCTCGAATGTCGGCGATACATCACTCACTGATGAGCTCAATGCGTTTTACGCACGCTTTGAAAGGGAGAACACCGATATGCATTCCCGAGCCCCCATTCGCTGTGATGGTATTTCAGTCTCAGTCACAGAGGCCGACGTCAGGAAATCCTTCAGAGGGTGAACCCTCGAAAAGCGCCTGGACCTGATGGTATACCTGGTCCTGTTCTAAAAACCTGTGCGGACCAACTGGCTGGAATTTTTATGGACATTTTCAACCTCTCACTTCTGAGGTCTGAGGTTCCCTCATGCTTCAAAAGGGCATCAATTATACCAGTGCCCAAGAAGAGCAAGGTGACGTGCCTCAATGACTATCGACCAGTGGCACTAACGTCTGTGGTGATGAGGTGCTTCGAAAGGTTGATCATGGCGCAAATCAACTCCCACCTTGACAAAAACCTGGACCCACTGCAGTTCGCTTACCGCCACAACAGGACAACAGTGGATGCGATCTCGCTGGCTCTCCACTCCGCTCTGGACCACTTGGACAACAAAATCCATATGTCAGGCTGTTATTCATCGATTACAGCTCGGCATTTAATACTATCATCCCCTCCAAGCTGGTTACCAAACTCGCAGAACTGGGTCTCTGCGCATCCCTCTGCAATTGGATCCTCGACTTCCTCATTCACAGACTGTTCGTATTGGTGGAAATGTGTCAGACTCGATAACAATCAGCACGGGAGCACTTCAAGGCTGCGTGCTCAGCCCCCTGCCGTACTCACTCTATACTCATGACTGCATAGCCGGTCACAGTGCAAACTCCATCATCAAGTTCGCTGACGACACCACTGTAGTCAATGCCTACTATGTTCTGTGTGCCGAAGCAAAGCAAGAATTTCATTGTCATATCAGGGCCGCACGGCAATAAACTCACTTAAACTGGAACTTGTACACAACATCTACACCTCTGCCCTCATCAACCTTTTTGGACACGTTTTCAAAAAAATCGATCAGATTTGTGATACATGACCTCCTACGTAAAAACCATGCTGACTATCCCTAATTAGCCCTTGCCCATCCAAATGCCTGTATAACCTATCCCTCAGAATACTCTCCAGTAACTTAACAACTACAGATGTTAAACACACCAGCCTATAGTTCCCAGCATTTTCCCTGCAGCCTTTCTTGAAAAGAGGCGCAACATTTGCCACCCTCCAGTCTTCCGGCACCTCTCCTGTATTTAAGGACGACTTGTAAATTTCAACCACGACTCCTGCAATTTCCTCTTTAGTTTCCCGTAATGTCCTTGGATATATCAGTTCAGGCCCTAGAGATTTGCCTACCTTCAAACATGACAGTACCTTCAGTACTTCTTGGACAGTAACACTGACTGCCCTCATGTCACTTCCAGTGACTGCTCCAATTTCCGCCCAACTCCTGTGGCTCCACACAGAGGTGACCGCTTTGATCCCTGAGAGGTCCCACTCTCTCTCTCTAGTTACCCTTTTCCGCCCTATGTATTTATAACATTTTTTGGGATTGTCCTTAATGCTACACACCAGAGCTATCTCCTGGCCCTTTTTGCCCTTATGATTTCCTTTTTAAGTTTACTCCTTAGTTGCCGAAACTCCTCCAGGGATGCACTTGATCTCAGCTGTCCCATGCATCCTTGTTTTTGACTAATGTCTTAATTTCCCTCATCAGCCAAGCTTCTTTACATTTGCCTGCTTGGACCTTTATTCTAACGGGGCCATACACATCCTGAGCTTTCGTCAGTACACTTTTAAAAACATCCCACTTGGCCGATGTTCCTTTCCCCTCTAATAACCTGCTCCAGTCAACTTGAGAAAGACCTTCTCCCATACCCTCAAAGTTGGCCTCACCCCAATTGAGAATTTTAACACGTGAAGCCTCTCCGACCCTATCCATAACTATCTTAAACCTAATCGAACTGTGGTCACTGGTTCCAAATGGCTTCTCCACAAACACTTCATTAACTTGCCCTTCCCAATTTCCCAATATTAGATCCAGCATTGCCCTCTCACTCGTAGGGGCCTCTACAGACTGCTTAAGAAAACTGGAAGGTAAACAAAAATGTAGGAAAATCTCAGCGGTGCAGCAGCATCCATGGAGCGAAGGAAATAGGCAACGTTTTGGGCCGAAACCCTTGAAGTCTCAAGAAGCTGGGACGGTAGACTTGCAACAGTTGTTTTTGGGCAAGACCACACCTGACATGTTGGTCTAGGAAAGAGCTGCAGATACTGGTTTAAACATAGTGGAAATAAGTATCCGTAATTTGTTAAAACTAATAACGGAATTTGGTTTAATTTCAGGATACAGTATCAATTGGAATAAAAGTGAACTTATGCCAATAGCCATGAATAACTTACAGATATTACAACAATTTCCTTTTAAGATAACAAATGAAAATATTAAATATCTTGGTATTTTTGTTACAAAAAGATTTGACTCTCTATTTAAGTCTAATTTCCCGTTATTACTGAATAAATTAAATAAAAATATTTTATACTGGAAAAGTTTACCTATTTCAATGTTAGGTAAAATAAACGCAATAAAAATGATTTTTCTCCCACAATTATTATATTTATTTCAATCAATCCCGATATATCTCCCTAAAATTTTTTTTAAAAAAGTAGACTCTATAGTCACTAACTTTATCTGGGATTATAAGAACCATAGAATAAATAAAAAACACTTATGTAAAGCTAAAATAAACGGGGGTTTAGCATTACCAAATTTTATGTTTTATTATTGGGCAGTTAATATTAAAAATATGAACTTCTGGTTAGAAGAAACAGATAATAAACCAAACTGGTTAAAAATGGAAAGAGAAGACTGTTTTCCATTTGAAATTAGTTCTATAATATTTGCTAATATTAATGTACCTAAGAAAATTTATAGTGAAAACTCGATAATAGAAAGCGGAATCCGTATTTGGAAACAAATAAAGAAAACATTAAAACTAAAATTTATACCGCTAGGTCTTACTATTGCCAACAATTTTACGTTTAAACCCTCAACGATGGATAAGGCTTTTATACAATGGAAAAATAAAGGAATTTTAAACATAGGGGATCTTTATAAGGACATTTTTTTTCTTTCATTTCAAGAGTTACAACAAGCTTACGGGCTTCATAATAATGAATATTTTAGATATTTACAAATCAGAAACTATATCTCTGCAAATACACAAGAATTCAGAAATAGAAAGAGTGAAATTTTAGATGAATGCTTGAATAAATATCCAAATACAGAAAAAATGATATCATATATTTACAATATTTTGTTGGAAAGTGATATAAACACACAGACAGCTTTGGGAAAATGAATTAGGTCAAATAATAAGCCCAGAAATATGGGAAGAAAGCTTACAACACATACATTACTGCTCGTTAAATGCTAAACATGCTCTTATACAGTTTAAAATTTTACATAGATTACATTACTCTAAATCTAAATTACATAATATATTTCCAAAATTATCGCCTATATGTGATAAATGTCAAATCTTAGAAGCAAATTTGTCACATTCATTCACTAATTGTACGAAGATTGTAGAATATTGGAACGAAATATTTAAGATAATCTCGAATGTTGTTAATATTACTATGATTTCCTGATCCAAAGTTAATAATACTTGGAATACCGGAAACGGAACAAATAATTACAAGGAATCAAAGAACTTTTATCGACTATTCTCTAATAATTGGGAAAAAATTAATACTAAAATTTTGGAAAGGCCCTGCATCCCCAACAATTAAAATGTGGAATACAGAAATGTCGGAGACACTTCACTTGGAGAGATTGAGACTTGTCCTTATGGATAGGTTAGATCTCTTCAAGGGATTTGGTCTCCATACATTAAATATTTACAGGGTCATAATGGTTCGGCGCGGGGACTTGACTGAGGCCTGAATATCTGAATGGATGAAGAAATACATATAATAAATCATGAATGTATCTCCAAGAACGGATTATTTAGTAATATTTTAATCTCCACCAAACATTTCACATTTTCTTTTCTATTTTCTACTTTCTATCTCTATCTTTCTATCTTTAAGTAGGGAAAAAAAAGTATAGAAACATATTATATATATTCTTAATATTAGTATGAATACACATATTATTAGTTGTATGAAAATATTATAGACGTCTTAAATTTGTAATTATATAAAATTGTGCATTTTCAACTATATAATAATTTTGAAATATAAAGTTAATAATAATACAAACACTCTTAATATTATGAAAATATCATGAATATCATAGAAGTTTGGTTAAGATTGGGTATTATGTAGTTATATTAGGGGGGATTTGTATTTGGTAATTAGAAGAAATATGTGTGGTATGAGAAGTGTGAGTATATTGCTTATTTTAGGAATATACTACATACACTCCCAATTATACAAAATAAATAACCAGGAAATGTATAATGGATAACATTACAAATAACACAAACAGTATCAATTGATAATCAATATTATATAATTTTGTATATTATATAATTTTTAATGCCGTGTAAGAGTGTACTCTGTATATATTGTTTCTATAATAAAAAATTAAAAAAATAAAATAAAAAATGAACATAGTGCTTAACATAGTACAAATAATGTTCTGTGTGTGTATACATCCTCAATAAATAACAAATATACTGCAATAATAATAATAGTCTGTTGCAGTTCAGAGATTATTTGTTGTCGTGTTTAATTGCCTGATGGCTGTAGGGAAGTAGCTGTTCCTGAACCTGGACATTACAGTTTTCAGGCTCCTGTACCTTCTTCCCGATGGCAGTGGTGAAATGAGTGTGTGGCCAGGATAGTGTGGGTCTCTGATGATGCTGGCTGCCTTTTTGAGGCAGCGACTTCAATTAATCGGTTTGATGGTGGGGAGGTCAGAGCCAATGATGGACTGGGCAGTGTTCGCAACTTTTTGCAGTCTTTTCCGCTCCTGGACGTTCAAGTTGCCAAACTAGGCCACGGTGCAACCAATCAGTATGCTCTCTACTGTGCACCTGTAGAAGTTCAGGAGAACACAGTGATACAGAGGTAGCAATGCAGCCTGACAGCACCAGAGACCTGGGTTCCATCCTGACTATGGATGCTGTATGTATGGAGTTTGTACGTTCGCTGGGTGCTCCGGTCTAACTCCTATATTCCAAAGGCGTGCATGTTTGATGTTTGTTAGTAAGTAGAGATGGTTGAAAGCTTCAAATTCCCGGGAGTACGGGTGTCAGAGGTTATCAATCAATCAATCAGTTTTATTCATAGTGCAAATGAAATGAATTTACCAGCAATGGCACAATGAAAAATGAAACACACAAAAACACAATAAAAATGTGACACAAACATCCACCACAGCATTCATCACTGTGGTGGAAGGCACAACATTTGTGCAGTCCTCCTCCATTTTCCATTTTCCCCTGTAGTCGGCACCTCAACCCTCCGCAGCCTCCGCTGCGGGCGTCCAGATGAGTAGAGAAAGCAGAAGTCCAGGTAAGCCTGAATCGGTGCCTCCCCACCGGAGACCGTGGCTTCAGGTTGATGTAGGCCACAGGCCGGCGGTCGAAGATTTAAAATTCCCGCCGCGCCGCAGCCAGAAACACCGCAGACCGCAGGGCCGGCGGTCGGAGCTCCCCTCCAGGGATCCCCGAGCCAGGGACCCCGCTCCGGATGGTAAGTCCCCGCCGCGCCCGCGGTAGAAGTTAGCCGCGGGCCGGCGGTAGGAGCTTCTTCTCCTCCGGATCCCCAACGAGGGACCTCAGGCTGCGGATGCCGCGCCAGCTGGAGCTCTGCAGACACCGGCTTCAGGCTGCCAGCGAACGGAGCGCTCCCCTCCGGCGAGCCCCGGCGAGGGCACGCCCGCTCCGCGACTAGAGTCCACTCTGCGCCCACCGCTAAAGCCCCAGGCACGTCTCCGGGAAAGGCCGCACCGATCCTGGATGTGTGGCCACGGGGGAGGCGACATGGAAAAAGTCGCCTCTCCGTGGAGGAGGTGACCGAAGCTGTTTCCCCCTTACCCCCCCACACCAGCCCCCACACAAGACACACAGAGAAACACCAAAAACACACCTGCTGACAGGGCTGCTAGAGGGAGAGATAGATCAGCCATGATTGAATGGCAGAGTAGACTTGATGGGTCGAATGGCCTATTTCCTCTCCTATCACTTATGATCTTATGAGCAACTATCACCAGCAACGTGTCCTGGACCACCCATATCAAAGCAATGGCCAAGAAATCACACCAATGCCTCTACTTCCTGAGAAGGATTAAGAAGTTTGGCATGTCCCCAACAACTCTCACCTACAGATGTGCTACAGATATCAGGATGCATAACAGCATGTTTTGGGACCAGTTCCATCCAAAACAGCAAAAGATTGCAGAGAACTGTGGATGCAGCCCAGATCTTCGCACAAACTAACCTCCCTTCCATTGGCTACAATTATACCTCATGCTGCCTCAGCAATGCCAGCAACATAATCAAGGACGAGTCGTACCCTGGCCACTCCCTCTTCTTCCCTCTCTCATCAGGCAAAAGGTATAGAAGTGTGAAAACGCACACCTCTAGATTCAGGGACAGTTTCTTCACAGCTGTTTTCGGGCAACTGAACAATCCCACCAACGACTAGAGAGCAGTCCTGAGCTACTATCTTCCTCATTGGAGACACTCGGACTATCTTTAATCAGACTTCACTGGACTTTATCTTGCACTATTCCTTTCATCCTGTATCTGTACACTGTGAATGGCTTGATTGAAATCATGTATTGTCTTTCCGCTGACTTGTTGGCATGCAAGAAAAGCTTTTCACTGTACCTGGGACAGGCGGAAATAAACTAAATTAAACTAATTGGGTTCTGTAAATTGTCGTCAGTGTGTAGGATAGAACTAGTGTGGGGATGATTGCTGGTCGACGCGGACACGGTGGGCAGGGGTACCTGCTTCTGCGCCGCATCTCTAAACGTTTAACGGACTGTTAGGCTGTATTTGGAGTATTGCGTGTAATTCTGGTCACCCTATTAGGGGAAAGATGTGGAGACTTTGGAGGAGGTGCAGAGGAGGTTCACCAAAGTGATGCCTAGATCAGGGGATAGTAGCTACAGGAAGAAGTTGAACAGACTTGGATTGTTTCGTCTGGAATCCCAGAAGTTACCATGAGACCTGATAGAGATATATAAAATGACGAGAGGCTGAGAAAGTCAGAATCTTTTTCCCAGGATGGCAAAATCAAATAACCATATAACCATATAACAATTACAGCACGGAAACAGATCCTCTCGGCCCTTCCAGTCCGTGCCGACCATTTGTTTTCCCCTAGTCCCATCTACCTGCACTCAGACCATACCCCTCCATTCCCTTCACGTCCATATACCTATCCACTTTAGTCTTAAATGTTAAAATCGATCCTGCCTCCACCACTTCTGCTGGAAGCTCATTCCACACAGCCACCACCCTCTGAGTAAAGAAGTTCCCCCTCACGTTACCCCGAAACTTCTGTCCCTTAATTCTCATGTCTATACTAATACTAGAGGACATAACTTTGAAGTGAGAGGGGCAAAGTTTAAAGGACATATGCGGGGCTAATTTTGTTTTACGTAGTGGTGGTGAATGCCTGGAAAGCGTTGCTGAGGTGCTGCTTGAGGCAGATTTGGTAGTGGCATTTATGAAACCTTTGGATAGGCACATGGATTATGCATGGAATTGAGGTGTATCGACTATGTACAAGCAGATAAGATTTGTTCTGGGGTCAAGGAAAGAGCGTTCACGTCGCGCCCTGTTTCCACCAATCTTTGCACCACCACGCACAAGAAGCGCAAGACAGACACCATTGTATGCAGGTGTGCTCAGCTCTGGCTGGACAATCTCTAATCTTGATGAAGAGATTTGTTCTTGGCATTATGCTTGCCAGACATTGTACTCCAGGATTCTAGTTCTGTACTGTTTTAGGTTGGACTTTGTGAATTAAGATGATGTTGCGTACAAAAGCAGGGACGTTATTTTGAACCCACATACAGATCAGGTTAGACCACATACACGTCCTGATGCAGGGTTTAGATCTGAAAACAATAACCATCGCTCTGCCTGACCCGCTGAGTTCCTTCAGCAGTTTTTTTCATACAGTATTGCATTCAGCTCGCCAGACTACAGGAGGAGTATGAAACTTCTTGATTAGGGGCAGAGGGGTCCACCAGAACGTTTTGCGGGATTAGGAATTTGAGCTGCAATGATGGGTTGGAAAAGCTGGGGCTATTCTCCATGGTGAAATGGAGGTCTTGGGGTGATTTGATGGAGGTATTCAAGATGAAAACATTTCAAGCAGGGTAGATCTGGGCAAAAGATAGTTGAGAAATAGAAGGTGGAACTTTTTTTTGTAACTGGTTGCATCAGATAGAACTTGAGGGTGCCCATGAGGGTGATAGTCATAGAGTGATACAGTGTGGAATCAGGCCCTTTGGCCCAACTAGCCCACACTGGCCAACAAAGTCCCAGTTACACTAGTCCCACTTGCCTGTGCTTGGTCCATAACCCTCCAAACCTGTCCTATCCATGTACCTGTCCAACTGTTTTTAAACGATGGGATAGTCCCAGCCTCAACTACCTCCACTGGCAGATTGTTCCATACACCCACCACCCACTGTGTCAAAAAGTTACCGCTCGGATTCCTATTAAATCTTTTCCCCTTCACCTAGAACCTATGTCCTCTGGTCCTCGATTCCACTAATCTGGCTATAAGACTACCAAATCTATTCCTCTCATGATTTTGTACACCTCGATAAGATCCCCCCTCATCCTGCAATGCTCCATGGAATAGAGAACCAGCCTACTCAACCTCTTCCTATAGCTCACACCCTCTAGTCTTGGCAACATACTCGTAAATCTTTTCTGGACCCTTTCAAGCTTGACAATATCTTTCCTATATACAACGTGAATAGATGATTGTGCCAAGTGTGCAGGGACAACCTGCAACCCTGCATTTGAAGAATGGAAATGTGCTGGGCTTCTTGAACAGGAGAAGGGAGCCAGGTCGATTCCCCTGTACTGAGACAGCATGGGCTCAATGACCTCCTCCTGAAATGGTGGCTTCCTGTCCAATGACTACACTGACTGTTCCCCATGCTCTGGTGATCCTTTCAGGGCACAGGCCTCCCTTCCTCCACCCGTGTCTTCTCAGCCTGGTCTTCAAAGACATTGCCTAAGGGCCTGATATCCGCAAGCTTCCATAACTGAGGGGGTGCCGGAGAAGGGAGATGGCAGCCCTGCCGGCAGTCTGTTCGTTCTTTTCATCCTTTTTGTTATTTTTAGCGTTTGTTTAAAGTTTGTTTTAATGTTCTTCTGTTTGTTTTATGTGGGGGGGGGGGAGGTCGGGGGAAACTTTTTTTCAGGTTCTTACCTTCCTGGAGATGTGATCAAGTTTCGGATCACATTATCCGGGCTCTGCGGCCTACCAACGCTGGAGCTGGAAGCCGTCTCAGACTGTCGGGGCACGGACTTACCATCGGAGCAGATCCCTTGCCTGGGATCGCTCCCACCGCAGCCTGCGGACTTACCATCAAGGGCTCACAGTCTCGGGAGAGGCTAGTCGGGAGCTCCAACGCCGCAGAAGGTTCGTCCAACCCCCCACGCGAGGTTCGATCGCCCAGCGCGGGGGAGCTGACATCCCCCCGATGCGGGAGACGAACGCCTCAACACGGAGGGCCCGAACGCTGCCGGCTACGGGAGTCAAGATCATCCCGTCAATGGGGGCTCGAGCCCCCGACCAAGGAAGAACACTAACGGAAGGACTAGGAACTTTATTTTCACCTTCCATCACATTGAGGAATATGTAGGAGTCACTGTGATGGATGTTTATGTGAAAATGTGTTTTCTGAGTCTGTTGCTTTTTTTAATTGTATGACTGACCTGGCCAGTGAATTTCACTACACCAAAGGTGTATGTGACAATAAATGAACTTATGAACTGACAGCATTACGAGTGTGTCATGGAAGTGAAGGCCTCTGTTGCAGGTCAACGCTGCGTGTTGGGGTGTTGAATGCTGGTTCCAGGCTGCAGTTTGACCCCAGACTCTGTGAATCCTCTGTAAGGGGAGCTGGATATCTCGCACTTCGACCTGTAAAGTTTGCTCTCAGGTCTGCCTGAAGTCTCTCTGTATTGACATCAGCAATCTGTGTCTGCAGCCTGGATATTCCCTTTGTTCTCATCTACTCTCTAGGTACAGAATATAGGAGCTCAGCATCTTGCCTGCTCCGCACTGCAACCAGATTCCTGAACCAATCACCTTTCTCACACCCCATTCCCAGAGGAGTCACCATGGAATCTCACTCTTAGATTGATGTAACCCAAAGTATTCTCTGTCCATTCCCACCATTGATGCAGCCTGACCCACCAGGTTCCTGCATCAGGTTGTTGTTTGCTGAAGACTCCAGCATCTGCAGTTTCTTGTCCCGCATGTGATTGGGAATCATCTCACTCACTCGGTGGTGGAGGCAGATACAATTGTCGTGGTGTTTAAGTGGGCTTTGGACAAGCACATGGAATTGCAAGGATTAGAGGGATATGGCATCATGTTTAGCACAAACATTATGTTCCTGTGCTGTACTGTTCTATATTTCACATCCTCAGCAGGACACATGGACAAGCTTCTGGAGCCCCTGGTCCCACATGCCCATACTTGGGTCATTCCGTTCTCTCACAACGGGAGCCAGGGTGAAGGGGAAGGGGGAAGGGGAAGAGAAGACCTCTTTGGAAAAGATAGACACAAAATGCTGGAATAACTCATTGGGGAAGGCAGCATTTTGGGATAGAAGGAATTCCTTCTCTCCAGAGATGCTCGGTGAGTTATCCAGCATTTTGTGTCTATCTACAGTGTAAACCAGCATCTGCAGTTCCTTCCTCCACACTTCTCTTTGGAAAACCTTTACTTCACATTTTGCTTATTCTTTCTTTCCCTCCTTCTTTAATGTGGTCTTTTTATATAAGTCGTTTGTCATTGCTACTTATACAAATGAAGAATACTGACCTCAGCATCCACTATTATTTTTATCCTTGGAGCGCTCTTTGCAACTGTTCTGTCAACTTGATGTATTTTAATTTGACTGTCTGCTTCATGCCACCGGGTTCTGCAGGTTCTGCTTTTCAAATAATCATTTACATTTCAATTGTCAGTTGAATCTTCTTGCTGCCGAGCTGTTTACTTGTGCCGTTGCCTGAAACGTGCTGACCCTGCTCATTAAACTAAGCTTCACTTTGCTGCAACTGAGCCATCCTCACAACTCATTTACTTTATGGCCGTTCATTTGCTCGTAATTTGTTTTTTTAATGTTTCATATATTACCCTCTTTTTTGCTGATGCCGTGCAATTTGATCACAGTTCAAATAGTTCATTCGTAGCTAAAGGATCAGTCCATTGAGAGCAAGATGCAAACCACTGGAAGAACTCAGCGGGCCAGGTAGCATCTGTGGAGGCAAAGGGATGGTTGGAATTTAGGGTTGAGACTCTGCATCAAGATGGAGAGTGAAGAAAGGAGATAGCTGGTATAAAGAGGTGGATGAGATGGATGAGATGGGTCAGATGAAAGGTGGAACTAGGTGAAGAAAGGGAATATGAATTAGATGTGAGGGTGGAGAGTTTTGCATTGAGAGACAGTGGCTAGTGGACCATATGTACATTGGGAAGCAGTTGCAGATATTAAGGACCGAATTCACAGTATGGAGACACTAATGACAATAGACAATAGGTGCAGGAGTAGGCCATTCGGCCCTTCGAGCCAGCACCGCCATTCAATGTGATCATGGCTGATCATCCCCAATCAGTACCCCATTCCAGCCTTCTCCCCATATCCCCCGACTGCTATTTTTAAGAGCCCTATCCAGCTCTCTCTTGAAAGCATCCAGAGAACCTGCCTCCACCGCCCTCTGAGGCAGAGAATTCCACAGACTCACCACTCTCTGTGAGAAAAAGTGTTTCCTCGTCTCCGTTCTAAATGCCTTTACCCAGGGTCAGGACTCACCCATTCTGCACAATGAAACAAAAGCTTTCTTTCCCTCTCCCCCCTCACCTGCACACCTAATCAGTATGAAGGAGGGTCTTAACCTGAAACGTCACCTAATCATATTCTCCAGAGATACTGTCTGACATGCCGAGTTACTCCAACATTCCTTTCAAAAGCTACATAGATTCATGCAGCATGTAAATAGGCCCTTCAGTCCAGCTTGCCCATACCGACCAAAGTGTCCCATCTACACTAGTCCCACCTGTCCACGTTTGTCCCATATCCCTCTAAACCTTTTCTAGCCATGTATCAGTCCAATTGTCTTTCAATAGTTGTTGTAGCATCTGTCTCAATGACCTCCTCTGGCAGCTCATTCCATAAACCCACCACTCTCTGTGTGAAAAGGTTGACTTCAGAAGCCGCGGTCTCCGGTTGGAAGTTGTTTTGAACCCACATACAGATCAGGTTAGACCACATACACGTCCTGATGCAGGGTTAAGATCTGAAAACAATAACCATCGCTCTGCCTGACCCGCTGAGTTCCTTCAGCAGTTTTTTTCATATAGTATTGCATTCAGACTACAGGAGGAGTATGAAACTTCTTGATTAGGGGCAGAGGGGTCCACCAGAACGTTTTGCGGGATTAGGAATTTGAGCTGCAATGATGGGTTGGAAAAGCTGGGGCTATTCTCCATGGTGAAATGGAGGTCTTGGGGTGATTTGATGGAGGTATTCAAGATGAAAACATTTCAAGCAGGGTAGATCTGGGCAAAAGATAGTTGAGAAATAGAAGGTGGAACTTTTTTTTGTAACTGGTTGCATCAGATAGAACTTGAGGGTGCCCATGAGGGTGATAGTCATAGAGTGATACAGTGTGGAATCAGGCCCTTTGGCCCAACTAGCCCACACTGGCCAACAAAGTCCCAGTTACACTAGTCCACTTGCCTGTGCTTGGTCCATAACCCTCCAAACCTGTCCTATCCATGTACCTGTCCAACTGTTTTTAAACGATGGGATAGTCCCAGCCTCAACTACCTCCACTGGCAGATTGTTCCATAACCCATTGATTCCACCACCCACTGTGTCAAAAAGTTACCGCTCGGATTCCTATTAAATCTTTTCCCCTTCACCTAGAACCTATGTCCTCTGGTCCTCGATTCCACTAATCTGGCTATAAGACTA
Source organism: Okamejei kenojei (assembly GCA_035221665.1). Lineage (NCBI taxonomy): Eukaryota > Metazoa > Chordata > Chondrichthyes > Rajiformes > Rajidae > Okamejei > Okamejei kenojei. Next base: position 73,711,831 of record CM069141.1, read on the forward strand.
CCAAATCTATTCCTCTCATGATTTTGTACACCTCGATAAGATCCCCCCTCATCCTGCAATGCTCCATGGAATAGAGAACCAGCCTACTCAACCTCTTCCTATAGCTCACACCCTCTAGTCTTGGCAACATACTCGTAAATCTTTTCTGGACCCTTTCAAGCTTGACAATATCTTTCCTATATACAACGTGAATAGATGATTGTGCCAAGTGTGCAGGGACAACCTGCAACCCTGCATTTGAAGAATGGAAATGTGCTGGGCTTCTTGAACAGGAGAAGGGAGCCAGGTCGATTCCCCTGTACTGAGACAGCATGGGCTCAATTACCTCCTCCTGAAATGGTGGCTTCCTGTCCAATGACTACACTGACTGTTCCCCATGCTCTGGTGATCCTTTCAGGGCACAGGCCTCCCTTCCTCACCCCGTGTCTTCTCAGCCTGGTCTTCAAAGACATTGCCTAAGGGCCTGATATCCGCAAGCTTCCATAACTGAGGGGGTGCCGGAGAAGGGAGATGGCAGCCCTGCCGGCAGTCTGTTCGTTCTTTTCATCCTTTTTGTTATTTTTAGCGTTTGTTTAAAGTTTGTTTTAATGTTCTTCTGTTTGTTTTATGTGGGGGGGGGGGGGGGGGGGGGGGGGGGGGGGGGGGGGGGGGGGGGGGGGGGGGGGGGGGGGGGGGGGGTCGGGGGAAACTTTTTTTCAGGTTCTTACCTTCCTGGAGATGTGATCAAGTTTCGGATCACATTATCCGGGCTCTGCGGCCTACCAACGCTGGAGCTGGAAGCCGTCTCAGACTGTCGGGGCACGGACTTACCATCGGAGCAGATCCCTTGCCTGGGATCGCTCCCACCGCAGCCTGCGGACTTACCATCAAGGGCTCACAGTCTCGGGAGAGGCTAGTCGGGAGCTCCAACGCCGCAGAAGGTTCGTCCAACCCCCCACGCGAGGTTCGATCGCCCAGCGCGGGGGAGCTGACATCCCCCCGATGCGGGAGACGAACGCCTCAACACGCACAAGAAGCGCAAGACAGACACCATTGTATGCAGGGGTGCTCAGCTCTGGCTGGACAATCTCTAATCTTGATGAAGAGATTTGTTCTTGGCATTATGCTTGCCAGACATTGTACTCCAGGATTCTAGTTCTGTACTGTTTTAGGTTGGACTTTGTGAATTAAGATGATGTTGCGTACAAAAGTTGCCGATTCGGAAACTTCAAGCCGCTGAGAGTGTTTTCTTCCGTTCCGACGTCGGAGTTACACAGAAACATAGAAACATACGAAATAGGTGCAGGAGAAGGCCATTCGGCCCTTCGAGCCAGCACTGCCATTCATTGTGATCATGGCTGATCGTTCGTTATCAATATCCCGTGCCTGCCTTCCTCCCATATCCCTTGACTCCACTAGCCCCTAGAGCTCTATCTAACTCTCTCTTAAATCCATCCAGTGACTTGGCCTCCACTGCCCTCTGTGGCAGGGAATTTCGATCATCCCAGCGAGAGGGCCTGAACATCGGGCCATCCGTAGCTGCGACTGCTGAGGGTTCAAAGGCCCCGACCACGGGTGAACAAAGAGGAAGATGACTGAACTTCATTGCCTTCCCTCAGTGGGAAACGTTGATCCCGCTGTGTGGGGATGTTCATGTTAAATTCTATCATGTATTGTGTTCTTTTAATTCATATGGCTGTATGGTAACTCAAATCTCACTGTACCAATTGGTTCATGTGACAATAAATGTAACTTGAACTTGAACTTGAGCCTCAGATTCTTATTAAATCTTTCCCCTCTCACTTTAAATCTACGTTCTCTGATTCTGGATTCCCCATACACTGGATAAAAGACTAAGCATCCACCCAATCTACTCCCCTTATGCCTTTATACACCTCCATTAGATCACTTCTCATCCTCCTACACTGCAAAGAATAGAGTCCTAGCCTGCCCAACCTCTCCCAATAGCTCAAGCCCTTAAACCCTGGCAACATCCTCATAAATCTTGTCTGTACTCTTTCCAGCTTAACAACATCTTTCCTATAGCAGAATGAACCGAACTGAACACAATGCTCCAACTGTGGCTTCACCAGCACTTTATACATAACATCTCTACTCAAACCACTGACCCAATGACAGCTAATGTGCCAAAAGCCTACTTGACCACCTTACCATCCGTCTATGGCAGAATAGGGAAAACCACATTCACTAAAGAAAGAGGGCATCTCGGATGTCCTTGTAAAGAAAACCTAACCTTGGGAGTTGATGTAACGGCATTGATCTGTATTAAACTCCATTAACCGTTCCTCTGCCCTCTTGCCCAAATGATCAAGATCCTGTTGTAACCTTTGATAACTATCTTCACTATCTACAATACCACCCACTTTTGCTGCATCTGCAAATTTGTATAATCCTGCCTTGTTTGTTCTATGGTGTCAGCGATAACACTGGGTTCAGCGCTGTCCACATCGTCACGTGCAGCAAGGCAAAAGTACATGGTTTATTCTATTTTACTTCAAAGTCACGTGAGTGACTACGTGAAGAAGCCCGCCAGCCCGCATGCGCGTCAATACGTCTAACGCATGGCGCTCGACTGGCAGGGAGGAGCGCCGCTCCTCCAGCGGCAAGTTTAAAACCCTGCAGGTAAGTTTCAAATTTATTCTGAGGTTGTATTTTTTCGTTGGGGAATCTCTTGTACGGAGTTTACTGTGGATATGGAATCCAGGGCGAAATCTAGAAGGGGGAAACCGGCTACGGAGGATTGCAGGAGAGCGGGTAGCCGGTGGCCGTCGGGTTTGCCGTCCGAGTCGCTGACAGTGCGGTCAGCAACTTCAGACTTGGTGCTGGCCCAAAGCACCTTGGCAACCCCAAAAGGAGGGAAATCCAAAAGGAAGTCTGACAGGCCTGTTTACTCAGACGAGTCAGGTCAGGAGGAGTCGCCTCCTACAGCTATGGATAACGTCTTTGGGCGTTTATCCCGGATGGAGCACCTTATTAAAAGGGTGCTCCATCATGATATGCTCCGTGAAACAGAAAGATGTCAGCGCAGGTTTTCTCGGGGGCCTGCGGCAGCGCCTGGCCCAGGGCTGCATAATGAGGAGGGGAGCGTACGGGGTCGGTATTGCACTGACTCCGAATTCAGAGGTATGTCTGGAGAACATACCGGGATGCACGACATACGTGAGGTTCAGGAATTGCCTGCCATGGCATCATGATACCCTCCCAAACAGGGGAGCCGCTGCAGGAAGAGCTAGCTGCTAGCATAAACTACCTCATGTCGCACCAATTGCAGGAACATGTGATAGTAGAAATAACTACAAAGTACCATACACCTATAAGTTGTGCGTCCCTGAAAGTGCTGGCTGTGAACAGCTCTATCTGGGGATACATTGGAGGGGGCATCAAAGTCCAGGAGATGAAACTCCAAAGAATCTTAAAATTGCTGGCGTCAGGCATTACGGCATTTGCCAGATCAGTGGATGGTGGACCCCTATCGGACGTCCGGCAGGATGCCTTGGCGTTGTTGTGCAATGTACATTTGGAAATAAACTGTTTTCGGAAGAACGCTATTAGACCAGCCTTCAACCCCAAATTCATAGGCTTATGTAAGGCCAGCAATCTGCAGCCGCCAAATCTTCTGTTTGGGGAAGAGCTACCGAAGCAGGTTAAAGACCTGGACGAAGAAGCAAAAGCTGTCGGGCTGATCAAGGCGCCAATGACGAGCAAAACTTCACCATTTCGGCGGCAGAACCGTACGCTTCCATCAGCAACAAGTGGTTCACTGAAGCTGGTGGAATCTCGAGAGCGGATTTCTCTGGGCAGAGGTCTTTTTTAGGCAATGGCACAAGCCGGCCCTCGTGGAAAAGGCACAATCCGCGCACCCCAGCAGTCCTACCCTCCAAACCTCGAGGGCGGAAATAGAACCTACATCAAGGCCACCATAAGACCACCGGTAACCATGGAGGTAGGTGGGTCTGGTTCTTTCCGGAACATGGGGTGTGTGGACCAGTTACAAGTTGGTTGTAGATTACACTTCTTTTTGCATGAATGGCGATGGATAACATCAGATCCGTTTATACTGCACAGTATACAAGGGTTCCAAATTGAATTTCTTCCCAATTCTTTGCCTCCCACACAGCATACACCAAGCCGGACGTTTGTTCATTCCCAACAGGAATGTTTGTATATACTCGCAGAAATTCACACGTTATACCCAAAAGGGGTAATCGAGAAGTCAAGTCATGAACATCACCAATTGCCAGACTGGCCTACTGAACATGGTTCCCGCTGAAATTGGGAATGGTAACAGAACCTTATATGGTTGTTTCCAAAGGCAAAAAATTTCTGGTTCATCCCGTAACCCGGGAAGGCCACCCGCTGCATGATCAAATCAATTATTGATTTGCTGACTCTAAGAAGACCTTTCCTGGGGCTCGGATTGTCAGACCGAACTGTGGACGTGATCACTGCAGCTAGGAGGGATAGCACCAAGAAGCAGTACATCTCTTACATCAGGAGATGGGAAAAGTTTTGTTTGCAGTCTGACATAAAGTATGATACGGCACGTATAACTGACGTCTTGGAGTTTCTCTCAAAATTATTCTTTGACGAAAGATTGAATTGTAGTGCCATCGACTCCACAGTCAAATGTTTTACTGAAATCCATATATACAATATCTACAGCTCTGCCCTCATCATAATTTATGGTCACATCTTCAAAAAACTCAATGGTGAGACACAACCTCCCAGTTTACAAATTCATGCTGACTATTCCTAATCTGTCCTTGACCATCCAAATATATTGATATCTTATCCCTCAGAAAGTTATCCCTCAGAAAACTTTCTGACCACAGAATTTAGACTCACTGGCCTATAGTTCCCAGGGTTTTCCCTGCAAGCCTTCTTAAATAGAGCCACCCTACAGTCTTCCAGCACCTCACCTGTATTTAATGATTCATATGTCTCTGTCAGGGCTCCTGTAATTTTCTCTCTAGCTTCCCACTGTGGCCTTGGACATATTAGATCGTGCCCGGAAAGTTTGTCTAGGCATTAAGACCTTCAGCACCTTCTCGACCGTAATACTGACTGCCCTCAAGAGATGCCCTCAATACTGCCCCAAGTTCCCCAGTCATCATGTCTTTCTCCATGGTAAAAACAGAGAAGAAATATTCATTCAAGATATTGCCCATCACCTGTGGCTCCACACAGAGATAACCACTTTGTTTCCTGAGGGGGTTATTTTCTCTCTGGTTACCCTATTTCCCTCAATGTACTTGTGTTATCCTTAATATTATCTGCCAGAGCTACCCCCTGCCCCCTTTTTGCAGTTTGTAAATTGGCCAAATTTATAAAGGTCAATTAATCTTTAATTTTACTTCGGAGTCACGTGAGTGACTACGTGAAGAACCCGCCTGGTGCTGGCAAACGGCATTACGTCGACGCTGACGGCAGAAGCAGGGGCTGCACAGACAGCCCTCGACAGCGGTAGGTTCGGAACCGGCAGGTAAGTGCTGTTGAAAAAATTTTTTAGGACTAGAAAACTCCGTGCCTGGTGGAAACCAGGATTTTAAAGGTTTTAAAAACTAACTAAAAGTTTAAATTAAACAGATATACTCTGTTAAAATAACGGAGTTTTAAAAAGAACGTCCCAGGGGAATACCCAGCGATCGGGACGAGAGATTAATTACGGGCTGGTTCCGATACTGGTACCGTTTAAAAAACGGTAGAAAGGTTTAAATGCTCCACAATTTTGGCAGGATATTTTAAAAGTCAGAAAGACTGTATTTTTTAAAAAAGTTAATAAAATTTGCGATATGGAGAAAGTACTCCATAATATAAAAGAGACTAGGGTCACAGTACCCAAACAGTTCCCCAAAAAAGACCCTGAGGGGCTTGAATGTACTAAAGACCAGGGTCACAGTACCCAAACAGTTCCCCAAAAAAGACCCTGAGGGGCTTGAATATACAAAATATGGTTATGTGCCAAATTGAAAAATAAAAACTCTGACCCTGGATAGGGTGGAGGAAGTCTCTTTGGATATAATTCCAAGTGGATCAGGGCTGCAAAAGACCGACCCTGCAAGTGGTGATGTGAATTATGAATGCACACCACAAATAAAATAAAAATAAAAGTGAGGCCAGGTGTGCCTGAGATAGCAAAAGTTTTGCTATATCTAAAGGAAGTGGTGAGGCTATGGAAAAACCTAGCTACCTACATTAATTATATGGTATCTCACCAACTTCAAGAATACGATAAAACTTTATGTTTTATTTAAATATCAATGGTTAATCCATTTATAAATATCCATGTCTCAAATATATGAGATATAAGAAATACAATTTCAAAGTTTCAAAATGGTGCAAATATGTAATACTTGCAATATAAAATAAATTGCCATTAGTTGTGGAGCTTAATAGGAAGAAATATATATAATTTACCGAATCTGCATCATAGGGTTGCAGATTAATACAAATCAGGATATATTAAACTCCTGATTATTATAGAATACCTGCCTTATGATAAATCAAAGATATTAATTACAAAAGAACAGACCACTGATCTTTAAACTTTGGGAAGGAAAACTATGATCCAATAAAAATTTTGATTATGGATCAAAACAAAGACAAAGATCTTTTATCTTACGGTGAAAAAAACTATGATCCAATGAAAAATTTGATGATGGATCAAAATAAAGGCAGAAGTGGTATTATCCAAACATAGCCTTATCTTAACCTATATAATTGGGGAAAAGAAGGCTTGATGTACGTTGAAGAGGTGCAAACATCTGGTTACAAAATAAGTCATGAAATCTCCAATTATGGGGGATTACAGGTGTATTATGATGGTTAAAACCTAATATAACTAAGGAGGATTGGTTCACCTGTATAAGGGGAAAACTGATTTCAGGTTTGCACTCAAAAGTAAATTTTAAAAAGAAGGGGAACGTACATGTATATTATAAAATTACCTTAGTGTAAGATTCATGGTATAAACCATACAATAATATCATTATTTACACTTTCACAGTGTAAGAAAATAGAAACATCTAGAACATGGAAAACTGTTGTGATTAACAAAGTGTTAATCAATATTACAGGTGCTTGAAATTAATTAAAGTGGGTCAAGCTGTGCAAGTTAAAACTTGTCCAAACAATCAATCAGTTCAAGTTGTTAAAACTGAACACTGAAGGAACAATATACTGATAAAAGATCAGCACTTGCACTAATGAGGTACATGGTATGGGTTATCTCGATTACATTTAAATTAGAAGAGATAAAGAGCAGCTGCAAATTAGTGCCTGCCATTACAAACCTGGTGGAAGGTAGGACTTGACCCATTACATAAAGCATATGCTCAGGCATTAATAAAATATTTTTAAATTACTATTCTGAATTCAGAAGTAATTTTAAGCACCATAAGAGTGGGGAAAATTGTTCCATGATACAAATATGTATTATTGTTGTTGACATACTTTGTTCCTCCATTAGGTTAGGGGAAAATATAAATAAAGTTCCAAAAGAAGGAATACAGAAGCTTATAGAATATGTTTGCCTTGTTAAGAGGCTTATGCAAAATATCAAATGATACGTTATCATTATTAGTAATGTAAAAAAGATTCATAAGCTGCTTCAACTATAAAATTACAACTGAAGCAAGTGTTACAGATGATGTACAGCTTCTGTGAATGTTTGGGTAAAGATAAGAATATTATCTATTCTTATAACAATAATTGTACCAGGCAAACATAAATGGTTTGTCCTAAGAATTTTCCAAACATTCGTATTAATTGTTGAAGTATAAGGAGTTATGGATAAAAAGATCGATTGTTTTATTATGGAACTGTCCATGTCGTATCAAGATGAACAATACCACGGCTGTGGCATATGTTAACTATGGTCAAATTTGGGAGGAAAATATATTGTCATTATTTTGCATACTTACGATTAATCTGGTTGTATACAGATTAAATCACTGATTTTAAATATTTCTTGTGGGTCACAAGATAAGTCAAACAACAATTATGGGATTATCTAAGTAAACAGATGTGGTATGTTTTAAAGTTAGTCCACCTGTTTATCTCTAAGGAAGAGACAATGGTATCGGAAGAGAACAAATTTGGGAGGAAAACATATTGTCATTAATATGGATTACTTACGATTAATCTGATTGCATACAGATTAAATCACTGATCTTTCGAATATTCTTGTGGGTAATCTAAGAACAGTGAAGGTGGATGCTTTTCTCCAAATTACATGAGGAAAAGATTCTTTGTGTTCCTCATTTTTGTTTAATAGGGCAGTGTCTGATGAATATGTAGCAGGACACTGCCAGAGGCATTTTGGTGGCCCAATATGGGTCCTTAATGGTTCATTTATATTGTGTGATTTTGAACTGCTAGTGATGATTCATAATGGCAGTAATTTATTGAAGGCAAAAAAGGGGTCTCGACCTAGGTCGTTGCCTGTCTCCCTTTGTTTCTTTGGATGCTGCTGCACCTACTGGGATCTCCAGGTTGAGAAACCCTGCAGTAATTTATTGTTGTACAAAAACCTTCATAAATGAAAATATGAATTTGACTATCTACAGGTTGACTAGACCATCTCAACAGCTGATGGTCAAAGAAGTCTATGAATGTAAACCAATATTACGATATATCAATAAAATAATTATGTATGAAGAAGTGTTATACCTGCAATTTGCGGAAATAAGTATAAATAACTATATTTTGTTATAAGAAATTGGAGGTCTGTATATACAGTAAAGTTATTTTTTCATTTAGATATATGTGAATTCCTTGTGGATTGCATTTTCTAAGTATCTAATTGATAGAGCCAATTATAGGGCTCAGAGTGTTTACCGTCTTATAAACGGATAATATATTAACCAAGAAGTTATCAGATGCATTCATAATATCCCAATATGGAAAGGGATATATATGTAAAAGTTAATAAATATATATATATGTGTGTGTATATATATATATATATATATATATATATATATATATATATATATATATATATATATATATATATATATATATATATATATATATTTAGATATAGATATAGATATAGATATGGGTATATGTATATATAATCTGTCCAAAATTGTAAAAAATATAAAGGCAGGAGATAAAAAATCTTGAAATGCCTTAAGAAATGGACTTTAACTCTATCTATGATTCAAAAAACTTAAACATTGAAAATAATAATTCTGATAACTTTAGTTCAATATAAGAGTGCAAACATTGCAATGTTACGTTATAATGGCATGTGGATACAAATTGCATTATCATATATGTTTATGAATCTACCAAACAAAGCACGCCAAGAAGACCTGAAAAACAAAACCAAGGTAAACCTATAAGCACATCCTGCTGGCTTTAAGTTGTGTGTGTGTGTGTGAACATTGATGAAAATGTTGCAGTAGGTAAGAGTCTGTGGCAATGAGACTGCTTATTACACACAAAAACCACATTGGGTTCAGTAAAAACTGATGGTTATAGAGGAATGTATTTTCTAGATGGTTAATAATTGGATACATTCAGTAGGAACTAGACACTGAAAGGTGGAAAATCACTCTGTTAATGAGGAAAATACATTCACAGGAATGGCACAGGATGAGCCACTCGAGCAAAGATGCAAGGCCGCAGGAGGCTGTAGATTACTGTTAAAATAAAGGAACCAGTCATGGTGTCAGATTTAGACACGCAATGTTCGGTTCGCTATAATTGTTGCTTTGTCATGCCATAAAAAAATATATATCAATTGGTATTTGTGATAAATTTGCTTTTCAATAGAAAGGGCATTATTTTCATTTTTTATAATGTGGAAAATTATTTATCACATAACTTGAGGCAATGTTTGGGGAAAATGTGTTATTCGCTCGTTATTGTGTTAATGAGCCGTACTGTCGTATGGAATAAATTCTACGACACGAAAAACACAGAAAGCTTTAAACTCTTCACGTAGTCACTCACGTGACTCCGAAGTAAAATAGTAAGATTAAACGAGAACTTACCAGTTCGAAGTTTGATCGTTATTTTATGAGGAGTTACGATGAGGGATTACGTGAAGAACCCGCCTGGCGCTGGCAAACGGCATACTTCAAAGCAGCGGCATGAAAAACACAGAACACAAAAAATAGCCGAAGTAACATAGTAAGGCTCATAATAGACTTAGAACTACCAGATGATCATTTATTTTATGAGGGTGGGGAGTGGAGGGCACGTAATCCCTCATCGTAACTCCTCATAAAATAACGATCAAACTTCGAATTGGTAAGTTCTCGTTTAATCTTACTATTATCACTCCAAAGACATACAGGTATGTAGGTAAATTGGCTTGGTATAAATGTAAATTGTCCCCAGTGTGTGTAGGATAGTGTTAATGTGTGGGGATCGCTGGTCTGAGCGGTGGGCTGAATGGCCTGGTTCCGTGCTGTATCTCTAAACAAAACTAAACTAAATTTACAAACCCGCACAAACTAATCTGTAGGTTTGTAGATGAATTGGCCTTGTAAATTGCCCAGGGAATTGATGCGAATACGGGATAACATACAACTGGTGGGAACACATTGGGCTATTTCATGCTGTATCTAAACTAAATTTCTGCTGTTATAAGACTCTTGAATAGACCTTTCATAGGCTAAGGATATATCCTTGAATTCTCAAACTATCACCGTCCATCGGTCAGCGCCCTCACTAACTGCCGCACCGACCTCTCCACTTTCGCTACCGGGTGTCCTCCTGACGCCTCCATTGCGCCGACCCAGGCCCCAGCCGTGGGCTCCGTCGACTCTGGCTCCATGGGCCGTGGGCTTCGTTGACTCGAGAGGCTCCAGCCCGCGAAGCCCCTCTGTCCCGCAATGCTCCGGCAATGTACTTGTATTCCTCGGTCACCTTATTTTGCAACACTAAGGTATATCTAGCACCTCCTCTACTGTAACGCAAACAATCCCCAATACATCCTCATTAACTTCCCCGATTCTTCATGCCTTTCTCCATTGTAAAGGAAGGGAAATATTCATTGAGGACTTCACCCATCTCATCTCCTACAATTAAGGATGTCCGTCTTCCCCTTTGAGGGTTACTATTCTCTCCCCAGTTGCTATTTGTCCCCTTAAAATACTTATAATTATTTTGGATTCACCCTAATCTTCTCTGCTAAATCCATTTCATTTCATCTTTTTCTCTGCCTGATTTCCTTCTTAAATATTTTCCTGCATGCCCAATAGTCCCAATGATCGTACCTGACCCATACCTTATTTTCTCTGACCAGAGCCTCAATATTTCATGTCATCCAGTGTTCACACCCCTACTAACCTTGCCCTTCACTCTTAACAGTAAGAAGTAGTCCTTGAACTTTCGCTATTTCACTTATATAAGCCTCTTAAATGCCCTGTGTCATACTGCCCGCAAACAGCTTGCTCCAATCGAATTTTGCAAACTCCTGTCTAATACCATCAAACTTTGCCTTGCTCCAATTTAGAACTTTGCCTTGCAGACCAGTGCTGTCATTAACATAATTGTATTAAAACTATAGGCTGTGGGCCGAGGAGCTTTATTCCAATGTTTCGTGACCCAAGTCACAGAACTACATGAAATTTTCACATATTGTGTATAAATATTATATAAATCATCCCCTGAAACTCACCAAGAACAAGACTTGCACATTTTTATTAAATTATAGAAAAACCGGAAAATGTTTCTTAGTATTTGGGTATTTTTAGTCCAATCAAAGCACGTTTAACATTGAGTTGTATGCCAGCTGGCCAATCACGCGCTTTGTTTCAGGCTAGCTAGGCATCACGGCTGAGGGGACTTATGCAGCAGGGTAATTGAATTTAGTGAGAAAAGCATTAAGAAGTCTGAAGAATGTGCAACTAAGTGGATAGAAGTGGAAGAAAGTCTTGAAAGCAAAGTCGCTGCTGAGATGCTGCAACACAAAGTTGAAACCAGTCGAACTTTGTGAATCAACGAACTGCAAGGTAAGATCTAAAGTCTGAATTTATGAACATTAATCTGTATTGACTTTAATTAATTTAATTGCACCCTTTATAATGTGAAAAAATGAGATTTGGAGGCTGTACATGCACTCATTCACTCACATTCATTCATTCATTCACTCACTCACTCATTCATTCATTCACTCACTCATTCATTCACTCACTCATTCACTCATTCATTCATTCACTCACTCACTCATTCATTCACTCACTCACTCATTCATTCACTCACTCATTCATTCATTCACTCGCTCACTCATTCATTCACTCACTCATTCATTCATTCATTCACTCACTCATTCATTCATTCATTCACTCATTCATTCATTCACTCACTCATTCATTCATTCACTCACTCATTCACTCATTCATTCATTCACTCACTCACTCATTCATTCACTCACTCACTCACTCATTCATTCATTCATTCACTCACTCACTCATTCATTCATTCACTCACTCACTCATTCATTCATTCGCTCACTCATTCACTCATTCATTCACTCATTCATTCATTCACTCATTCATTCATTCACTCATCCATTCATTCATTCATTCACTCACTCATTCATTCATTCATTCATTCATTCATGAAGTTGAGGGCCTAAACTATGTGTAGTATACCATAACAAGATAAATTAAACATTGTCAATAATGCCAGCTTGTTGTAGATTAATAAGTCTTTAACATCTAATCTCGGAGCTGCCGGCGATAACTTACCGAGTACAAGTGCTCCGATCGCAGGGCCTATGTACTTAACATAGTGAAGCCGCGGTCTCAATTAAGAAGCGGCCGATTCACGAACGCGGTGCCGCGGAGTGTGTTTGGATCATGTCCGCAGGGGGTGGGGGTGGCTGTACATAGTGCCGTCCGTAGCGGCCGTTTCCAGGCCCCGACCACGGGAGAAAAACGGACGAATATTCATTGCACTTTTTGGCTTCCACTGGAGTCAGAAATTGTCAGAAATGGCTGACGTTTATGTAGAAATGAATTGGTGTATGTGAACTTGAACTTGAACTAATTTATCTTTGGTAGTAACAGTGTTATTCTCATTAACATTAAGAAGAGATTGGAATTTTATGAATTAAAGTCCATGCTGAATTTATGACTATGAGATGTTTTTTTTTTTGTAGCCTCTGCCTGACCATCCACTTGAACTTCAACTAACTTATCGATGGACTTATCAAAACTTATCAAAAGACTTGGAATCTGATGAAGAATATTCAGATGAAGATCAGATGTAATGTAAACAAATAAATTGGGGAAATAAATGATTATACAATGTATTATTTTAGTGTTGATCATTTCGCTGTTTATTTGGTCAACTTATTTAAACAATGAGTGAATTACTTATGATAATGGCGTGCTGGTGAATGACGGTGCGACAGTCCATCCACATATACATCCATCCGTACGCACACTTCCACACATACATGCACACATACATCTGCACACACACACACCCATCCGCAAGCAGACATACATGTAGACATCCATGCACACACATACATCCATCCACACATACATACACACTTACATCCACACATCCACAGATACACGTTTGACAGGTATACACACACACAAACTACAGATACTCAAACAATGCAACACTTTTAGGTTATTTTAGGTTAAAGGTAATAACCCTCATTTTCAAAGGCACCATCGGGGGTCTCTAACATAAATATAGGCTCATTGTAGCTTAAAATGAATACTTATCGAGTAAACATCAGAGCATTCGATTCTTGGTCAGGATGTGACATTTACATCAGAAATAAGACAGGTCTGTCCCCAGCCTGCCACTGCCCCAGTCTCACTATGGCCGTGACCCCCACTCTGCACACTGGCAGTCAGTGGGGTTCAGTAAAGGGAGGAACCCACAGGAACTGTCCTCACCCATTATTTAGGCTGGTTCAGGAGCAGGACCTCTGCGACAGTGTCATTAAAGAAACACTCACAATTATATTCATCATATTATTTTTATATAATATAATTATACTTAATTATATATGATTACAGTCATATTTACAAGTCATATGTATATATATATATATATATATAGGTATAATAATATATGATTTAAACGGACTGCAACACGGAAATAGGCTGCCCATGGTGTAATATGGGCATTAGCCACTAGATGGTGCTTACTTTCCCGATCTCATTTTCTAATTAGTTTAATTAATTAACCATATAACAATTACAGCACGGAATTAATGTGCAACTTTTGGCAGTGACGAGTTATGACATCCTTCTCAATTATATTTCATCTAAATCTGTGGAAAATCTCATGTAGTTCTGTGACCTGGGTCACGGAAACTGATTTCTAGACACATTTTTGATGCTCGGCCCACAGCCTACTAGTAGAACTGTGGTCACTGGTCTGGAAGTACTCCACCACTGACAATTCAATCACATGCCCCAACCTTTTTACCCCAAGAGTAGGTCAAGCTTTGACTTCTCCCTTTTAATGCCCTCAGTATATCACCTGAGCAAACCTCCCTGAATGCATTTAACAAATTCCACCCTATCTAAACCCTTAAGACTATTGCAGTTTCAATCTACATCAGGGAATTTAAAATCTCCTTCCATAACCAAAGAATTATTTTTACAATCTCCCTTCATATTTGTCCCTCTAGCTGCCATTGATTATTTGAGGACCTACAGGTAATTATCCCTTTCTTATTTTTCACCTCCATTAATAAAGTCTCCCTCAATAATTTGATCTCTGACTACTGCTGCAATGGTCAAAAATGCAACTCCCCCCCTCTCTTACCTACATTTCTATCCCGTCTGTAGCACCTGGAACATTAAGCTACCATTCCCGTCCCTTCCTTAGTCGTGTCTCTGCAGTGGATATAATATTCCAGTCACACGTACCAGTCCATATCCTGAGTTCATTCGCCTTACCTGTCAATCCGCTTACATTGAAATAAATACAATTTAATCCACCAATCCGTCCTCAAATATAGACACAAAATGCTGGAGTAAGCTGGAGAGAAGGAATGGGTGATGTTTTGGGTTGAGACCCTTCTTCAGACTGAGAGCCAGGGGAAAGAAGAATGAGAGAGAGATATAGAACAAAGAAATGAAAGATAGGCAAAAGAGTAATGATGATAAAGGAAGCTGTCAGTTGTTAGCTGTGGACTAGGTGAAAATGACTATACAGGTAATGAAACTCACCAGGACGCCAGTGAAACTATTACGACTTGGATGGGGGAGGGACGGAGAGAGAGGGGATGCAAGGGTTACTTGAAGGTAGAGAAATCAATATCAATACCGCTGGGTTGTAAGCTGCTCAAGCGAAATATGAGGTGATTATCCTCAAATTTCTGGCCACTCAGAATCCTGGGCAATTTGAACATCAAATGCCATTGCAGCTGTTATTTAACAGCTCTGAACATTGCACACAGCCTTGGCTGCCTTCATTGTGAAAGTGAGGACCACACTGCGAGTAGCAGCTAGAGCAGCCTCATATTACGGGACAGCCCGAGAAGATGGGCAAACCGAACAGTTGTTCATATTGTCCACGGGGATCTGTGAAATCAGAGGCTGCCATTTCCGGTCTTTGATACAGACTTTTCCATTTTATTGTTGCAAGCATTAGGTTTTGTGTCCAGATTCCAGACATTATCTGTGAGATTGAAATGTTTTTATTGCATTCAAAAGAATGTAATACATATCAGGGGATTTGAAGCTTTACCGACCATGAATAAAGGGAGGTCATTTAAGACTGAGGTGAGAAAAAACGTTTTCACCCAGAGAGTTGTGAATTTATGGAATTCCCTGCCACAGAGGGCAGTGGAGGCCAAGTCACTGGATGGATTTAAGAGAGAGTTGGATAGAGCTCCAGGGGCTAGTGGAGTCAAGGGATATGGGGAGAAGGCAGGCACGGGTTATTGATAGCAGACGATCAGCCATGATCACAATGAATGGTGGTGCTGGCTCGAAGGGCCGAATGGCCTCCTCCTGTGCATATTTTCTATGTTTCTATGAATGGAACTGCATATATTGCAGGAACTTTCAATCCAGTGTTTGAAAGTTAGCATTCACTGTGTTCAACACAGGAAGCCACTTTATGTGCTCCGACTGTGATGCCAATCTAAACTATTCCCATCTGGATATTCCCGTCTGTTCCATGTCTCAGAGTTATACAGCAGGGAGACAAGCTCTTCGGCCTGCCCAAGTTGTCCATGCCGACCAAATTGCCGACCCGAGCTAGTCTAATCTGCATGTGTTTAGGCTTCAAATCTTTACTATCCATATACCTGTTCAAATGTTTTTTTGCACGGTAGCTGTTTCCATATACCCATCAAACTCTGTGAAAAACTTACCCCTCAGGTCTCCTTTAAATTGTTCCCCTATTTCACCATATCCCTGTGTTGTCCCCTTGTGCAGATAGGTGCTTATGGAATCATACAACACAGAAACACAGAACCAGGCCCTTCGGTCCAACTTGCACATGCCAACCCAGATCCCCTCTCTATGCTAAACCTGCACGTGTTTAGACCATATCCCTCTAAACCTTTCCTATCTATGTCCACGTCCAAATGTCTTTAAAATGTTGTTATAGTACCTGCCCCCTGCTCCCCGTTGGATTGCAACCTTGTTGTGGTCGGGGAGCTTGCGTGTCTCAGTGACCCCTAGAGCTATGCCAGCGGGAGATTTGTCTCCTGTTAGGGTCTCCCATGCTGGACAGGTCGAAGGGTAGAGGCGAGACGAAGGCGGCAGTGGTCTTGTGCCCCAGCGAGGTAGACCGCTCTTCCCCCTGCTAACATACACACAGAAAGAGAGAGATGAGAGCAGAGAATGATCCCAGCCTAGCTCTGGCACTGGACGGTGCGTATTTTACCTTTGTATGTCATATCAATAGACGCGGCCGCCCTGAATTCTATTTTTAACTGCAGGATGGAGTTGTCTTCTTTTTACACTGTTGCTTCGCCACCACCGCCTCCTTGCTGCACAATGGCAGCGAGTGCGGGACCGAGATCCTGCCTAGTTTTTTTAAAGTTCTGAAATTGAATAACTTTCAATACTAAATCAGAATATACTCTGTCCAGCTCCTCTATTTGATACTTTTAAAACAGGCTTTCATTCACGGTTGGCTCAAGAGTAACCCGGGAGAGGAACTTGGTAACTCAGGAGAGGAACTTGGAACATCGCATTAACGGCAAACTTAGTCATACCCATGGGAACTCGGTTAAATTCTTGTTCATAAACTTGGAGTCTCGCACACAACCACGAGTCTTTCACTCGGGGTACCTCGTGGGTCAACTCGCACCGTGAGACAGGCCCATTACATCCTCAAAAAATTCCAAAGGTTAGTCAATTAGCCAAGCTTTCGTAAATCCATGTTGAGTTGGACCGATCCTGTTACTGCTATCCAATTGTGCCGTTATTTCATCTTTTATTATTGGCTCCAGTATCTTCCCCACCACCGATGTCAGGCTAACCGGTCTATAATTCCTTGTTTTCTCTCTCCCGCCTTTCTTAAAAGGTGGGATAACATTAGCTACCCTCCAATCCACAGGAACTGATCCTGAATCTATAAAACATTGGAAAATTATCACCAATGCATCCACGATTTCTAGAGCCACTTCCTTAAGTACCCCGGGACGTAGACCATCAGTCTTTTACAGTCTTCAAGGGTCCAACTTTGGTCTTAACTAATTTTTTCCTCTTCACATACCTAAAGAAGCTTTTACCATCCTCCTGCATATTCTTGGCTAGCTTACCTTCGTACCTCATCTTTTCTCCCTGTATTGCCTTTTTAGTTATCTTCTGTTGCTCTTTAAACATTACCCAATCCTCTGGCTTCCCACTCATCTTTGCTACGTTGCACTTCTTCTCTTTTATTTTCCCTGGGCTTCAGTCAAGGGTCAGTGTGTGAGGTAGTGCCCTGGAGTTACATCCTTTGGACATACACCATGGTTCCCCACTCCCTGTCCCTCTCTCAATATGTGACGGAGAATGGCCGAGAATATCACTGATTTTGCACCAATCCTGTAAAATGTGAAGAGTTAAGATTGTCATATGTCAGTTTAAAGTTGCAGCTTTACCATCTGAGATGGAGCACAAAGACGCAGCAGAAATTTGGAAACGTCATCCCGTCACCCATTCCTTCTCTCCAGAGATGCTGCCTGCCCGCTGAGTTAAAGAGTGCCCACGGTAGACTCATGAGTCACTAAGGTAAACGCACGGGCCACTACGTTATTACAACGAGTTTAAATGTTTCCATTTTTAACTTGAACAGTAAATTTGACTCGTGGAAAACATCAAAACATCAAAACAAGTTTCACGTGTACCTGCCATTAGCGCCACGAGTCGATAAGTTGCTCGCGTGAGTTCCGACATTCCCGCTACGTTGATTGTACGTGATCACCACGAGTGAAAACTCGGGATCACTCATGGGCCAACTCGCACTGTGAGACAGTGGTTTTACTAGGAAAATGGACAAGGGAGAGCCAGTGGATGTAGTACGCCTGGACTTTCAGAAAGCATTTGATAAGTTCCCACATCGGAGATTAGTGGGCAAAATTAGGGCACATGGTATCAGGGGTAGAGTGCTGGCATGGATAAAAAATTGGTTGGCAGACTGGAAACAAAGTGTAGGGATTCACGGGTCCCTTTCAGAATGGCAGGCAGTGTAGTCGAGACCATTTTTCAGACCTGAATACTGAGTCTGAAGGGTCTCGACTCGAAACGTCACCATTCCTTCTCTTAGGAACAAATATCAATCTCTTTGAATCGCTGACATTGAAAAGCTGTAAAAGAACATTACATATCGAAAAGGAAGGTATTACTGTATAAACAATAAATAAAATGTGCTTCTTGTTGGGGGGGGGGCGAGTGGGAGAAGATAAAAGGGTTGGGAGGATGAATCACCCGGAGTGGGTGTTGGGGGTGAATCACCCCGTGTGTGGGTCGGGGTCAGGAGGGTGAATCACCCTGGTGTGGAGGTTGGGGTCTGATGGTGGTGCATCGCGGTAAGTGCCTCTGGGTGGGCGGAGTGACCAGCCTGTCCCACACATCTGCTCCACCCGGTGCTGCCATCCCACAGCCCATCACAGTGCGGCCACACAGGGGAGACGAGGCGGAGGGCGGCCTTGGCCGTGGCAGAGTGGAGGCAGTCCCGCTGGATGTGCTCCTTTGGCCGCTTACAACTTGGTGCTCGGGTTCAGAGTGCCCAGTCACCCATGGCTTGTGTGGGAAAATGACCCCCACCCTCCCGTCTCCACCGGCCAGTGGTGTGATGGACGCGGGGGTCTGGACCAATCGCTGACAAGTCCAGCCCCCCTGGCGACTTCATGTCCGTTATTTGTCTTTTCGGCAGAGCAGCCATTCGGTGAGTTGGCTTGTAGGCCACGCAGCCTTTCAGTGAGTTGGCGTTTCAGCATAGTGGTCTTTCAGTGCGTTTGCTTTTGGGTGTCCCACCCTTTCGGTTAGTTGGCTTTTAGGCGTCCTGCCGTTTTGGTTAGTTGGCTTTTCGGCTTTGTTTCCATTTGGTTATTTGAATTCCACTTCTTTGCTTCGGTTTCTCGTCCTTCGATGCCACGTCCGCACCTGGAAGAATGGCATGTTGGCCTTCATAACAAGAAGAGTTGAGCATAGGAGCAAAGAGGTCCTTCTTCAGTTACACAGGGCCCTAGTGAGACCACACCTGGAGTATTGTGTGCAGTTTTGGACCCTAATTTGAGAAAGGACATTCTTGCTATTGAGGGAGCGCAGCGTAGGTTTACAAGGTTAATTCCCGGGATGGCGGGACTGTCATATGCTGAGAGAATGGAGCAGCTGGGCATGTATACTCTGGATGAGAGGGGATGAGAGAGGATCTTATTGAAACATATAAGATTGCTAAGGGTTTGTACACACTGGAGGCAGGAAACATGTTCCCGATGTTGTAGGAGTCCAGAACCAGGGGCCACTGTTTAAGATTAAGGGGTAAGCCATTTAGAACGGAGATGAGGAAACACTTTTTCACACAGAGAGTTGTGAGTCTGTGGAATTCTCTACCTCGGAGGGCGGTGGAGGCTGGTTCTCTGGAGACTTTCAAGAGAGGGCCAGATAGGGCTCTTAAAGATAGCGGGTCAGGGGATATGGGGAGAAGGCAGGAACGGAATACTGATTGGGTATGACCAGCCATGATCACATTAAATGTTGGTGCTGGCTCGATGGGCTGAATGGCCTACTCTTGCACCTATTGTCTATTGTCTATTGCCTGCAAGTGGTTCATATCCTTCCATTCCCTGCTTATCCATGCGCCTATCCAAAAGTCTCTTAATTTCCACATTATATCTGCCTCCACCACTACCCATGACACCCTGGGTTCCTGGCACCCTCCACTTCCTGTGCAAAGAAAAAGCCGCACATAGCTCCTTGAAACTTTGCACTTCAGGGGTCAAGCAACATCAATGGAGAGTTAATCTTTGCAGATTGAAAATCTTTTGAGAGAACTGAGATAGAGACAGACTTAGTTAGTTTTAAATTGCAGAGAAAGGGATGGGCATAACAAAGATTATTACAGATACTCATTTAGTCCTATCCATCCTTCCTCCACATTCTTTGCAAAAGCAAACTCCCTGATGAAAGCCCTTCAAATGTTAATTAACTCTATTTCTCATTCCACTGCTGCTGTTAGACCGGCTGAGTGTTCCCAGCACTTCCTGTTTGCAATCAGTCAAATAAACCTCTGAACTGCTGCATCAGCATCCTTTCTTAATTTAAAATCCTAATGTTGTACACAATCCTCCAGATGTGGTCTTGCTAATGTCTTATTTAACTGAAGCATAACCTTCGTACTTTTGTATTCAAATCTCCAGCAATAAAGTCGAGCATGTTCTGAACCCGTCTCGACCCGAAACGCCACCTATTCTTTTACTCCAGAGATGCTGTCTGTCCTGTTGAGTTAGCTTTTTGTGTCTACTTTCGGTTTAAACCAGCATCTGCAGTTCCTTTCCAGACAGAACATTATCAGCTTTTGTACCAGCTGTTTAGACTTACTGTATCTGCATTGCAGCTTTTTACAATTCATGCTCAAAGATCTAACTGCAGCTCACAAGCACTGTAGACTTTCATAATCTGTTTTGTTTTATTTTTTCTCTCAAAATTTCACATTTTTCCATATTGTCAGATTCTCACTTAGTGTCATAGACACCTACTGCACAGAAACTGGTCCCTCTGCCCACCAGGATATTCCATCTAAGCTCATACAATGTGCCTGCATTTTTGCCCAAATCCTGACAACGTTTCCTAGCTGTCTTTTAAATATTAGAGTCATAAAGCATTTAAACAGTCCCTTCGGCCCATATTGGCCATACCGACCAACATGCCCTGTCTACACTGGTCCCACCTGCCTGCATTTACCCCATATCCCTCTAAACCTGACCTATTCATGTACCTGTCTAAATGTTTCTTAATCATTGTGATAGTGCCTGCCTCAACCACCTCCTCCGGCAGCTCGTTGCATACACCCACCAACCATTGCGTGAAAAAGTTACCCCTCAGGTTCCTATTAAATCTTTTCCTCCTCACCCTAAACCTATGTCACCTGGTTCTCGATTCCCCTACTATGGGCAAGATACTCTGTGCGTCTAACCCGATCTATTCCTCTCATGATCTTATACACTCTATAAGATCACCCCTCATCCTCCTGTGCTCCAGGAATAGAATCCTATCCTGCTCAACCTCTCCCTCCAGCTCAGACCCACTAGTCCTAGCAACATCCCTGTAAATCGTTTCTGCACCCTTTCCAGCTTGACAACATCTTTCCCATAACATGGTACCCAGAACTGAACACAATACTCTAAATGTGGCCTCACCAACATCTTATATACTGTAACTGCAAAATGACCTCCCAACTTCTATAGTCTGTTTTTCACACAGAGAGTGGTGAGTCTCTGGAACTCTCTGCCACAGAGGGTAGTTGAGGCCAGTTCATTGGCTATATTTAAGAGTGAGTTGGATGTGGCCCTTGTGGATAAGGGGATCAGAGGGTATGGAGAGAAGGCAGGTACGGGATACTGAGTTGGATGATCAGCCATGATCATATTGAATGGCGGTGCAGGCTCGAAGGGCTGAATGGCCTACTCCTGCACCTAATTTCTATGTTTCTATGTCTGAAGAACGGTCTTGACCAGAAACGTCACCCATTCCTTCTCTCCAGAGATGCTGCCTGTCCCGCTGAGTTACTCCAGCATTTTGTGTCTACATTCTATATTCGATACTCTGACTGATGAAGGGAAATGTGTCAAAAGCCGTTTTAATCATCCTGTCTTAATGTGGTGCAACTTTCAACATCTATTGTTATTATACCTGCCTCAACTTCTTCCTTTGTCAGTTCATTCTACATACTCACCACCCTCTGTAAAAGGTGCCCCTCAGGTTGCTAACCCTCATCTTAAACCTATGCCCTTTAGTTCTTGATTCCTGTACCCTGGGAAAAAGACTGCACGCATTCTCCACAACTGGCTTTATCTTGCATGAAACTAAACTTTATCTTGCCCTTATCATGTATCGGTACATTGTGAATGGCACGATTGTAATCATGTATTGTCTTTCCGCTGGCTGATTAGCCGGAAAACCCGCTTTTCACTGTACCTCAGTATACGTGACAATAAACTAAACTGAATATACTAAACTGAATCTATTCCCCTCATGATTATAATCCTCTGTAAGATCACCCATGTGCTCCGTACAATAATGTCCTCACTTGACCAAACTCTACCTATAGCCTTGGCAACATAGAGCAGGAACAGAACCATCGGCCCACAATGTCTGTGGCGAACATGATGCCAAGATCATCTCTTATCTACCTGCACTTAATCTTTATCCCTCCATTCTCTGCCTATCCATATGCCTATCTAAAAGTCTCTTCATGGAACAATTGTATCTGCCTCCACCACCAAGTCCCGCAGCATGTTCCAAGCATCCTCCACCTAAAATAGTTGTCCCACACATCTCATTTAAACTTTGCCCCTCTCTTTAAAGCTATGCCCTCTGAGAGTGGCTGTCAAGGGTTAAGGGGAGAAGGCAGGAAAATGGCATTAGGAGGCAGAGATCAGCCATGATTGAATGGCGGAGTAGATTCGATGGGCCGCATGGCCTAATTCTACTATAACTTGTGATTTGATGTTTTCCATCCTGGATAAAGGTTCTGACTGATTTCCCAATCAATGACTGGTAATTTTACTTCGGAGTCACGTGAGTGACTACGTGAAGACCCCACCAGGACGCATGCGCGACATATCGTCGAACGCATTGCGGAAGCGACAGTCGGGAGGAGCGCCGCTCCTCCAGCGCGAATTTTGAAAAATTACGGAAGGTAAGTCTTACCTTTTCTGGTGAGCGTGGCGACTCGGTGTGTTTCTTTTGCAGAACGGAGGAAGCACCATGGAGTCGCGCAGGGGAGAGCAGCAGCTGATACCGCTGCTGTGGAAGCAGCCAGCAGCGTGCCGTCTCTCCAGAGCTGCAGGTGCTGCCAGCAGCTGCCGGCTTCTCGCCGCTACAGACCGCAGGTGCGCCGCGGGCGGCGGCAAAACCACCCGGAAGTCGGACAGGTCCGTTGACTCGGCTGGGTCCGGACCTGAAGACACCCCGTTCACAAATAGCGACGGCGGGCGTCTTTCCCGCGGGAGCGGATGGGGAGCAGTGCTCCAGTGTGACCTGCTTATGCAGGGGCAGAGTCACAGTGGGTCTCTTCGCAGACCCACGGCAGCATCCTTTCAAGGACTGCCAAATGTCTCACCCTCTTCGCAGGGGAGCATTAGGGGTCAGAGCTGGGCTGACCCTGAAGAAGGGGCAATGGCTGAACAGTCAACTGTGAGGGGTGCCAGAAGAGAGAGCAGCAGAAGATTGTGGCATGCTCTATCAACTCAAGAAGGACTGCCTATACAAAGCTGCAAGCCAGTGAAAAATACATGGCTACAAACCAGCTACAGGAGCAAGCCATTAACTTTATGGCTGGGAAGTACATTGCTCCAGAGAACTCCATTTCTCTTAAAGTACCAGCAGTCCATGACCCCATCTGGGGCAACAGGAGCCCATCTATAAGGAGCCAGGAGGTGAAGCTCCAGAGGAAACTGCTGGCTGCTAAAATCACAGCAGTACCAGGACAACTGATGGGGTTGATTTGCCTGAAGAGTTACGTGATGCTCTAGCAGACTGTGTAATACTCAGTGGAGATTTACAGTTACAGGAAGAGCATCATCAAGAAGTGCGGAATTATGCAAGACAAGTAGCACACAGGCACCAAAATTGCTGTTGGGGGACCTCATGAAAGACCTGCATGAGGAAGCCAAGGCTATAGGCCTGAGCAAGGTGCCAAGCACTTCTAAAACCCCCTATCAACAGCGGCAGCACCCGTACACACCCACCAGACATCGGTGCTATGGAAGACCATCTGGTGGTGAAAGCTCGAAGGCCGGCCCACCTGCACAGCGGTCTTTCAGACCATGGCCCAGCCCGGCCTTCATGGAAAACGCGCCAACCCCACAACGCAGCAACACAATACCAGAAGAAACAACTGCGGAGACAACACACACAACACCGGTAACCATGGAGGTAGGTGGGTCTGGTTGTCTTAAAAAACATTGCATGTCCGATTCATTAAAGTTGGGGGACGGTTGCACTTGTTTCATCATGTGTGCTGCACTTTTACCTCTGAACTTTTACATACTCGGAAGTATTCAGAATTACAAAATTGAATTTGTATACGAACTACCGTCCCAGTTCAGCATACGCCTAGCAGGGAGTTCATACTTCACAAAAAGAGAGAACAGCAGGCCATGCTGAACTGTTAAGACTAAACACAAAATGGATTGAGAAAACAATCAGAATTTCAAGAGTTCGTATCAAATATATTTATAAAAAACTAAAAAGATGGTGGTTGCCGTATCATTATAGATTTGACCGAACTAAATACTTCCGTTCAGTATGCCCATTTCAAATTAGACACGTTTGTCACACACAGGGTCATCGTAAATACCTGAAATTTATCTGGATGGGACAGCAATGGTAGTATGCCTTATCCAATGGGTTGTCATCAGCACCCAGGCTATTACAAATTTATTAAAACCAGCTTTAGCATACTTAAAGAAACATAACCATATCGTCATGGCTTACCTTGATGATATTCTCATTGTAGGTGAAAATTGGAGCTGGCTACATTGGTGGTATCAGCCACAACAGAGAGGTTTAACGTACATCCAGATAAATCAAAATTGGAACCCTCCACTACCATGGATTATTTGGGGTTCACTATTGACTCTGTTCATATGTCTATCACCTTGCCACCAAACAAAGTGACAGACTTGATGGGAGTATGCAAAAGCCTCACTGGCATCAGGGAACCATCCATTCGGCAAGGAGCAAGAGTGATTGGGAATTGGTGGCTGCGTTCCCAGCAGCACAATTGGACCACTCCATTATTAAAACCTGGAAGAGGGAAATTTTAGCTCTCAAAAATCATACAGGCCATTTCAATAGGCCTATGCAACTACCAGAGAAAGTAATTAGAATTAAACTGGTGGATAGAAATGTTCCATATTATCCTAACCCCATCACCCCATTCTATATCCCTAGGGTACATTACAGACTGATGCCAGTGCTAAAGGTTGGGGAGCAACTAATACCACCGCAAGTTGTGGTGGCAGATGAGTGCACAAAAATTATTCTGTTTAAAGCACTAGGAATTAATTATCTAGAAATGCTGGGAGCGTTTCATGGACTCAGGGGCTCAGATGAGCACCAGTTGCATGTACGGTACAGATTGATACCACACTGGGGGCCTATATATAATCATATGGGTGAAATAAAGTCGATATCATGTGATGAATTGCCTAATAATATCTGGCACTGGTGTCTGGGAGAGAGATTTGGATCTCAACCACTTACCTTCCAGGCAAGCTAAATACAGTGGCAGACATCAGGTCACGTAAATTCAACGACAACATTAAATGGATGTTGGATCGGAAAGTGTTTACAGATATTATAGACCGGTATGGGACACCAGATATCGACCTTTTTTCCATCCGGACTAATTCACCAACTACCAACATATGTTGCTTGGGAACCAGACCCAGGGGCAGCAGCGATGGACGATTTCTCGCTGCATTGGGGGGGGGGATTTGTTTTGCTATGCATTTTCCCCTTCTGCCTCATCAGGCGAGTCTTACAATAATTAAACAAGACGCCGCAACGGGTACCATGGTTCCCAACAGTACAAAGATGGTCTCAGAACCCTGCATCTGGATCAACAACGGCCAAGGAGGTTGGCACACCCCGTGCGGGAAAGTATCCGTGCCATGACTGTATGAACTTGTCGATTTGCAGTTTCTGAACAGGCCATTTCTGGGATACGGACTCTCCGACAGGACGATCAATGCCATCTCAGCGTCGTGCAGGGAGTCCACGAGAAGACAGTACCTGACATATGTCAGGAAATGGGAAGTGTTCAGCACCAGGACGAACACTACATATGACTCAGCCACCAACACTGAAGTGCTGGAGTTCTGGCCACCCTTCATTTCGATGAAGGATTGAGTTACAGTGCCATTATTGTGCAAGGAGTGCCCTATCTAATATCTGGGCAGAGGGAGTGATCACCTGGCTATAGGATCACACCCACTAGTACCTAAGCGAATGAGGGGTATTTGTACTCTATTCCCCCCAGGCCCAGATACTCCTATATATGGCACATAGGTAGTACACCATGTTACGAGGATGGACACCAATATCGGGGCTCACTCTGGACAAACTAATATCCTACATGGGAATGATTATGGCACTTGGATCAGCACAACGGGTCCAGTCCTTACACAAGATAGAATAGGACGTCATGTCTGTCACAAATGGCAGATAACCTGCTACATACAGGGGTACTTAAAAAAGACTGACCCGGTTCCTTTGGCCAATATTAGAGTTCTGGCCTATCCTGCAGATAGTCGGCCCTGCATAGTGACACATATTTTTCAATATATAGTCACCTAGACACTTATGGGCACGGAGAGAGCTTTCTCATTAGCCATAAATGCCCTCACCTAAGGTCACAGTGCAAACCATATCCAGATGGTTCGGGTGGTATTACATGCAGTGGTGAATACTAATGTTTCAAATCTCACTCCAACAGGGCTGCATCTACATCGGACGCTAGGATGATGGGAGTTCCTATGGACCATATCCTTGCCACAGCGGGGTGGAGCAATGAACGCATTTAATGCTTTATAATAAACCCGTGGCCGATCCTGAGACGTTTGCAGGGAAAAATTAAGTTCTGTAAAATAAATTACCCAATGTGGGGCATATTATTTTAGGTATGAATAATACCTTTATTGTTTTTCAGCACAGTGTCGTGTGTGAAATACGTTCATCCTCCGTCCCAGAATGGCAGTGTGTGAGCATGGTCTCGTTCCAGGGCATGAAATCACAGAGCTTTGAAATCTTCACGTAGTCACTCACGTGACTCCGAAGTAAAATAGTAAGATTAAATGAGAACTTACCAGTTTGAAGTTTGATCTTTATTTTATGAGGAGTTACGATGAGGGATTACGTGCCCTCCGCTCCCAAAACCCTCTATTATAAAGTTCAACTGGTATGGAAGTTCTCTCTTATCTTACTATATTAGTCTACTCTGGTATCTGTGATTTCACACCACTGCTTTGAAGAATGTCGCGCATGCGTCCTGGCGGGGTCTTCACGTAATCCCTCATCGTAACTCCTCATAAAATAAAGATCAAACTTCAAACTGGTAAGTTCTCATTTAATCTTACTATTTTACTTTGGAGTCACGTGAGTGACTGCGTGAAGAGCCCGCCTGGCGCTGGCAAACGGCATTACGTCGACGCTGACGGTGGAAGGAGGAGCTGCAGTAAGGAGCAGCTCCTCGCAGCGGTCGGAACGGCCCGCAGGTAAGTGCAGCAAAATCGGGACGTTCTTTAGCGTACGCTGGGTGGGTCCAGCAAGCGAAAGTAAAAGTAAAAATTCAGAGTCGCGTAACGTGCTGATTTAGCACTGATAATAAAGAAAATGGAGAAATCGGCAAAGAAAAATTCGCGGGTAAAAAGATCTTCCCGGGGTGAAAATAAAAATACGGGACAAGAAGCTAGTGCGGATCTGGTTCCGATACCGGTGGCCGCTGATATACCCGATAGCGAGTTTCTAGATTCTCCAGCAATAATAACCACGGAGGGAAATGCTCCTAAAAAATGTAAAAAGAAATCTGAGAGGCCCGTGGTTTCTGATGACTCTGATACTGAAAGTCCTCCAGATAATAAAACTATGTGGTTAAAAATGGAGCATATGGAGAAAGTTCTCCAAAAAATCATGAGACAAGGCTCACAGTACCCAGAAGGATCCCAAAAAAGCCCTGAGGGGTTTGATTATTCTGAATATGGCTGTGGGCCAAGTTGGGAGTTTGAAACTCCGGACCCAGGATTTGGGCCGGAAGAAGTCTCATGGGGTGAAATCCCAATTGATTTAGGGCTGCAGAAGGCAGACCCTGCTGGTGGTGATTTGGATTTTGAATGCACACCACAAAGTAAAAAGGAAAAGGCCAAATGTGCCTGGGATAGCAAAAGAATTTGCTATACCTGAAGGAAGTGGTGAGGCTATGGAAGAAAACCTAGCTGTCAACATAAATTATATGGTATCTCACCAACTTCATGATTCTGTGATGATTGAAACATCAGAATTATATAAAACGCCAGGAAATTGTGCCTCATTGGAAGTGCCTACGGTTAATCCGTTGATATGGACATCCATGACTCCAAGTATGAGAGCTCAAGAAGTGAGATTTCAAAAAATCCTCAAACTAATTTCTGCTGCCATTACGGCCTATGGGAGACAAATGGAGAGATTGGAGATGGATAAGATTCAAAAAGATACTTTGGGCTTATTGTGCAATTCTTTCTATGAAATTAATTGTATGAGGAAAATGGCGATTCGGCCCATATTTCACCCTAGGTTTGCAAGCCTGTGTCGAGCAAGTGGT
Source organism: Okamejei kenojei (assembly GCA_035221665.1). Classification (NCBI taxonomy): domain Eukaryota; kingdom Metazoa; phylum Chordata; class Chondrichthyes; order Rajiformes; family Rajidae; genus Okamejei; species Okamejei kenojei. The sequence continues at coordinate 73,740,802 of CM069141.1, forward strand.
GTTCAAGCTCCTGGGTATCTGTTTGGAGAAAATCTGCCTAAACAACTGAAAGAGTTGGATGAAGAAGCTAAATATTTTAGCGGTATGAAACCTTTCGTCTTTGGACAAAAAAGGTATTTTTCGCCCCGAAGGGGTTTTGATTTTGGAAATAGAGGCAGAAATTTGTCAAGGAAGTATTATCGTCCTGCACAGCCCAATGCTTACCCGTATTCGGGGAGAAGGAGACCACCACGCTCATATGGAGAGGTATTAAAGACTTGTTCTATCCTTAAAGAAACTGCGGATAAATCTCCAGTTGGAGGGAGATTACAAAAGTTTTATAAAGACTGGCTTACTATTACTTCTGATCGATTTATATTACAAGCAGTTTCAGGAGCCACTATTACATTTAAAGAAGGGGTTAATCCTCCTGTACAGAATAAACCTGCTTATGCTTCGTGTTTACTGCTATTGAAAAAGCAGAGATTAATGTGGAAATTGACAAATTATCTGAAAAAGGGGTAATTGAAAAAACTTATGAACACGAGCATCAATTTGTCTCTAATATTTTTCGAAGAAATAAAAAAGATGGTGGTTGCAGAATTATTCTGGACCTTACAGATCTAAATAAGTTTGTAGAATACAAACATTTTAAAATGGAAACATTTAATACTGCAAGATATTTAATTTCAGCAGGTTGTTATATGGCTAAGATTGATTTAAAAGACGCCTATTATTCTGTACCTATACATCAGTTCTTCCGGAGGTACTTAAAATTTAATTGGCTGGGACAATTATGGCAGTTTAAAGCTTTGCCAAATGGACTGAGTTCAGCTCCCAGGCTCTTTACGAAACTATTGAAACCAGTTTTAGCCCAATTAAGAGCACAAAAACATATCGTTATGGCTTATCTCGATGACATTCTGATCATTAATGATAATCAAGAGTCAGCTGAGAACTCAGTTTCAGTTACTAAAGCTTTGTTTGAAAAGCTAGGGTTCTTGATTCATCCAATTAAATCCCAGCTGCAGCCAGCACAAACAATTAACTTTTTGGGGTTTGTAATTAACTCAGTGACTATGTTAATAACTTTACCAACAGATAAAGTCGATGATATTTTGGAAACTTGTAATAATCTCATTCACAAACCTTATCCTTCCATCCGAGAAGTAGCGAAAACCATTGGTAAACTAGTAGCAGCATTTCCTGCAGTAGAATTTGGTCCATTACATTATCAAAATCTTCAAAGGGACAAAATAAGAGCTCTCAAAGAGAAGGCAGGCCACTTTGATAGGCCTATGCAATTAACAAAAGAAGCTGTGTTGGAATTACAATGGTGGGTTAAAAATGTCCCACAAGCTGCTAAAAACATTCTGATCAAACAGCCTGAAATGGTTTTACAAACAGATGCTAGTGCTCTCGGATGGGGGGCAACAGATTCATCCTCCAGTTGTGAGGGTAGATGGAAAGTTCAAGAAGAAACGTTTCTTCAAACTTATGGTATTAACTATTTAGAGTTATTGGGTGCTTTCTATGGACTAAAAGCATATTGTTGTTCAAAAAACGGTCTACATGTATTAATACAGTTAGACAATAAAACGGCTGTTGCATATATTAATCACATGGGGGGAGTTAGATCAGTATCATGTGATTGTCTGGTCAATGAAATATGGCAATGGTGTATTGACCGCCAAATTTGGATTTCAGCAAACTACATTCCAGGTAAAGACAATGTGGTGGCAGATAAAAGATCAAGGATATTTAAAGATAACACAGAATGGATGCTTAATCCAGCAATATTTAAGAATATTGTAACCCAATTTGGTTTACCAAAAATTGATCTGTTTGCATCAAGGCTTAATCATCAATTGCCTAAATATGTGTCTTGGGAACACGATCCAGATGCAGTAGCAGTAGATGCTTTTTCATTGAACTGGGGGAATATGTTCTTTTATGCTTTTCCACCATTTGCTTTGATTCAGAAATGTATGAAGAAAATAGAACAAGATTCTGCCACTGGATTGTTGGTAGTTCCAAATTGACCAACACAACCTTGGTTCCCATTAATGCTGAATATGATTAAAGAACCATATATGTCAATTCCTAACTGTAGTGATATTTTGATTAATCCAGTAACTAAAGAAATTTATCCATTATATGCATATATGAATTTATTAATCTGCAGGTTTTGACCAGACCACTGCAGGAGCTGGGATTGTCGGACAAAACTATGGAAGTTATAGTCGCATCATGGCGAGATAGCACACAAAAACAATATATGACACATATAAAGAAATGGGAAGAATTTTGCACACAGTCAAATATTTCTTATGATACTGTGAATATTGCAAATGTTTTGGAGTTCCTTGCCAAATTGCATTTTGAGCAACATTTAAGTTACAGTGCATTAACACTGCACGCAGTGCCTTATCAGCTTATTTAGGATTAATGTCTGACCAGAAATCAATTGGATCACATCCATTAATATCTAGATTCATGAAAGGAATCTTTAACATCAATCCACCCAAACCAAGATACACAGAGATTTGGGATGTGAGCATTGTACTTACCTTACTTAGGCAATGGACTCCAATTGAAGGATTGTCATTGGAAAGATTAACATTGAAATTAATAATGTTAATGTCATTGGTCTCAGCTCAAAGAGTGCAAACTTTACAAATGTTGCGTTTAGACTGTATGCATGTGACTACAGATAACATTGTGTTCTATGTTTACGATCTGATCAAACAAAGCAGACCAGGGAGATCTGGAGCTAAGGTAACCTTTCAAGCTTATCCTATTGATCCTACTTTGTGTGTGGTTAAACATTTGAATCAATATGTTAAAGTTACTGAAACTCTTCGAGGAAATGAAAAAACGTTAATGATTACGCATAATAAACCACACACAAAAGCTTCAGTTCAAACTATCTCAAAATGGTTGAAACAGGTGTTGCTTTTAGCAGGAGTAGACACTGATGTGTTCAAATCTCACTCCACCAGGGCTGCAGCTACGTCCGCGGCGAAGGGGCGGGACGTACCACTCGAGCATATTTTAAAAATCGCAGGGTGGAGTAAAGAAGAAACTTTTTCAAAGTTCTACAATAAACCTGTTCACACTATGACAAGCTTTGGCCACGTGGTGTTGGGATCACTATAGTCACCTGCTTTGTTTATTATTGATTACTATAATCAGTTATGTAGTCACTTATATCTTTTATCACTTGTAATCATTCCCTCAGATATAAGGAGGGTTATTATATGTTCTTTAAACCATTAAAAAGTTAATTATGGAAAGAACTAATATTAGTCTGGTTTCTCATGTATGTATTTACTTAGCCGGACTGTCGTACTGATTAATTCTACGACATAAAAAACACAGAAAGCTTTAAAATCTTCACGCAGTCACTCACGTGACTCCGAAGTAAAATAGTAAGATTAAACGAGAACTTACCAGTTCGAAGTTTGATCGTTATTTTATGAGGAGTTACGATGAGGGATTACGTGCCCTCCACTCCCACCCTCATAAAATAAATGATCATCTGGTAGTTCTAAGTCTATTATGAGCCTTACTATGTTACTTCGGCTATTTGGTGTTCTGTGTTTTTCATGCCGCTGCTTTGAAGTATGCCGTTTGCCAGCGCCAGGCGGGCTCTTCACGTAATCCCTCATCGTAACTCCTCATAAAATAACGATCAAACTTCGAACTTGTAAGTTCTCGTTTAATCTTACTATTTTATATACTTCTATCAGCTTTCCCAACCTCTGGCATTCCAGAGAAAGCAAACTAACTCCCCCTTTAGCTAATACCGCCTAAACCAGACATCATTCTGGTGAGACTCTTTGGCACTCTTTCCAAAGCCTCCACATCTTTCTTGCATCCAATACTTCAAATGCAGCCTTGCCAAAGTCCTATAATGTTGCATCTTGACTTCCATGCTCTTCTTTACAATGCCCTGACCTATGAAAGTAACCAGACTACATGCCATCTTTACCACTCTATCTACTTCTATTGCCACTTTCAGAGAGTTATGCCCCTGTGCCAGTTAGGAAACCTGAATGGAAACTTCTGGAGACTTTGCACCCCACCCAAGGTTCCCGGAGGTTTTTGTCCGTCTCCCGAATGGTCGAAAGTGGTTTCCGTTTTAAAAATCGGTAATTTTTTATCGAAGCCGGTTGCGATGCTAGGTGAAGGTGGTTGCTGGAGGACAAAAACCTCCGGGAACCGCACGGAAACCTTGGATGGGGCGCAAAAGCTCCAGAGGTTTCCGTTCAGGTTTCCTAAGTGGGACAGGAGCATTAGGACTTGGACCCCATGATCACTCTGCACATCAATGCTGTTCAGGGTCATGCTTTTATTTGTACATTTTCCCCTCACATTTCACCTCCCAAATTTCAAGCTGGAACATTGAATGGTAGAACATATAACATAAACATGGAACAGTACAGTACAGGATTTGGCCCTTCGGCTCACAATGTGTGTGCCGAACATGACACATGATGGTTTATATGCACCCAATAACATAGTTACCTCAGTACCATTAACCCCGCCTAGTTAACATCAATCATAACGCCTTCCCCTTCCTCGGTACAGTTCAGTAGAAGAATGTAGCCAGTGCTTGAGGATGTATGTAATACCCTGTGCTATCATTAAAAGATGTTGCACACTTTCAGAGTTTGCGAATTGCTTATTTACCTGGTGTCGAAGCTATAAGACACTTGCGTCTTCTGTTTATCGGGTTTTATTTCTTTTTTTTGATTTGTGCCTTTTTGTGCCTAATCTCTCTGACCATGGCGTCCTCTTGCAGAAAGCCCGCGCAGCTTGTCTTTGATGCTGACATCTCTGAGCACTGGGCCACGTTTGAATTTGATTTCACCCACTTTGTCAACGTCACACACCTACTGATCCTGACTCCGTTAAAGCCTCCCTCCTACTCAACCTTGTCGGACCTGATGCCATGAAGAGAGCCAGAACTTTCACCTACGCTCCAGCGGTCCTGGACGACAACAACGTGGTGACTACTCCTGCAGAATCTGCCAGTGACCCCGCTTGCCTGCTACATAAGTTCAGGGAGATTTGTGACCTGTCCTCGAACTGCATTCTAGAGAGGGCACGGTTCTTTACAAGGAAACAGTTGCCGGATGGACCTGTTGAATGTTTTATTGCTGGTTTGCGTTATCTCGCTCAGCGGTGCCGTTTTGGTGACATGACAGACCAGCTCACTAGAGACATTTTAGTAACTGGCATGCGTGACCAGAAGCTGCGATGTGAGCTTCTAAGGGATCCGGATCTAACGTTGGAAAAAGCCATGCATGCCTGCAGATTGTCTGAGGTCGTTGTATTGCCAGATGACCACCGGGACTCGGGCAATAAATCTGTCAACCTGGCTGGGTTTAGTAGACCACAGCCTCGGATGGAAAACAATGCTTTTCTGCCGCGTGCCAACCCAAGTCCTGGTGAAGTGCCCCCATAAAGGTGCCCAAACTGTAACTACATGCACCACAGACTGTCGACGTGCCCCGCCTATGGCAGGGCCTGTAACTTTTGTAAAAAACTGAATCACTTCTCTGCCGCCTGTCGTTCATTCCATTCCCGTGGGAGACAGGTACAGATTTCCAGACCCAGTCTAAACATGCGGAGACAATCTGATGTCTGTTACGAGTCATAGCTGAATCCTATGATGCAGATCCAATTAATTCTCCCGAGGATTCGAATGTGTTCACCCTCCTCCAGGCACCCGGCAGAACAGTACACTACAGGATTTGGCCCTTCGGCTCACAATGTTTTTTGCCGAACATGATACCAAATTAAACCTGTGTGCACATGATGCATATCACTCTTGTAGATGGTTTAACCATATAACCATATAACAATTACAGCACGGAGACAGGCCCTCTCGGCCCTTCCAGTCCGTGCCGACCATTTGTTTTCCCCTAGTCCCATCTACCTGCACTCAGACCATACCCCTCCATTCCCTTCACGTCCATGTACCTATCCACTTTACTTTTAAATGTTAAAATCGATCCTGCCTCCACCACCTCTGCTGGAAGCTCATTCCACACAGCCACCACCCTCTGAGTAAAGAAGTTCCCCCTCACGTTACCCCTAAACTTCTGTCCCTTAATTCTCATGTCATGCCCTCTTGTTTGAATCTTCCCTACCCTCAATGGGAAAAGCTTATCCACGTCAACTCTGTCTATCCCTTTCATCATTTTAAAGACCTCAATCAAGTCCCCCCTTAACCTTCTGCGCTCCAAAGAATAAAGACCTAACTTGTTCAACCTTTCTCTGTAACATAGTTGCTGGAACCCTGGCAACATTCTAGTAAATCTCCTCTGTACTCTCTCTATTTTGTTGACATCCTTCCTATAACTAGGCGACCAAAATTGTACACCATACTCCAGAATTGGTCTTACCAATGCCTTGTACAATTTTAACATTACTTCCCTACTCCTATATTCAATGCTCTGATTTATAAAGGCCAGCACACCAAAGGCTTTCTTTACCACCCTATCTACATGCGATTCCACCTTCAGGGAACTATGCACAGTTATTCCTAGATCCCTCTGTTCCACAGCATTCCTCAATTCCCTACCATTTACCATGTACGTCCTATTTTGATTTGTCCTGCCAAGATGTAGCACTTCACACTTATCAGCATTAAACTCCATCTGCCATCTTTCAGCCCACTTTTCCAAATGGCCCAAATCTCTCTGTAGACTTTGAGAATCTACTTCATTATCCACAATACCACCTATCTTAGTATCATCTGCATACTTACTTATCCAATTTTCCACCCCATCATCCAGATCAATTTGATGTACATGACAAACAACAGTGGACCCAACACAGATCCCTGAGGCACCCCACTGGTCACCGGCTTCCAACCTGACAAACAGCCATCCACCATTACTCTCTGACATCTCCCATTCAGCCACTGTTGAATCCATCTTGCTACTCCGCCATTAACACCCAAAGATTGAACCTTCTGAACCAACCTTCCATGGGGAACCTTGTCAAAGGCCTTACTGAAATCCATATAGACAACATCCACTGCTTTACCCTCATCAATTTCCCTAGTTACCGCTTCAAAAAATTCAAGAAGGTTTGTCAAACATGACCTTCCAGGCACAAATCCATGTTGACTGTTCCTGATCAGACCCTGTTTATCCAGATGCTTATATATATTATCTCTAAGTATCCTTTCCATTAATTTGCCCACCACTGATGTCAAACTAATAGGTCTATAATTGCTAGGTTTATTCTTTGAACCCTTTTTAAACAATGGAACAACATGCGCAGTACGCCAATCCTCCGGCACTATTCCCGTTTCTAATGACATTTGAAATATTTCTGTCATAGCTCCTGCTATTTCTACACTAACTTCCCTCAATGTCCTAGGGAATATCCTGTCAGGACCTGGAGACTTATCCACCTTTATATTTTTCAGAAGTGTCAGTACTTCCTCCTCTTTGAATCTCATAGTTTCCATAGCTACTCTACTTTTTTCCCTTACCTCAAAGAGTTCAATATCCTTCTCCTTGGTGAATACCGAAGAAAAGAAATTGTTCAATATCTCCCCCATCTCTTTTGGCTCTGCAGATAGCTGTCCATTCTGGTTCTCTAATGGTCCAATTTTATCCCTCGTTATCCTTTTGCTATTAATATAGCTGTAGAAACCCTTTGGATTTACTTTCACCTTTCTTGCCAAAGCAACCTCATATCTTCTTTTAGCCTTCCTAATTTCTTTCTTAAGATTCGTTTTACATCTTTTATACTCCTCTAGCACCTCATTTACTCCATGCCTCCTATAATTATTGTAGATATCTCTCTTTTTTCGAAACAAGTGTCTAATTTTCCTTGAAAACCATGGCTCTTTCCAATTTTTACTATGTCCTTTCAACCTAACAGGGACATAAAGATTCTGTACTTACAATATGCAACCAATAACATAGTTACCTCAGTACCATTAACCCCGCCTAGTTAACATCAATCATAACGCCTTCCCCTTCCTGGGTACAGTTCAGTAGAAGAATGTAGCCGGTGCTTGAGGATGTATATAATACCCTGTGCTATCATTAAAAGATGTTGTACGCTTTAAGAGTTTGTGAATTGCTTATTTACAACTCTCTTCCCTGCATTTCCATGCACCTATCTGAAAGCTTCTTAAATGCCATTTTTGTATCTATCTCCACCACCACCCCTGACAATGGGTTCCAGGCACCCCCCCCACCGACTGTGTAAAAAACCTGCCCTGCACATCTCCATTAAGCTTTCCCTATAGCTATACTCTCTAGTCTTGGATATTTCCATCCTGGGAAAAAGGTTGCCCAGCACATCTAAACCTATCTATGCCTCTCATCATTTTATATACTTCTACTTCTATTCATTTTATATAAATATCTCCTCAACGTCTGACATTCCAGAGAAAACAATCCACCCAACCTCTCCCTGTAGCTAAAACCCTTTAATTCAGGCAGCTTTCTGGTAAACTTCCTCACAGTCTGCAATTCCAACACTCTTGGTGTCATCTGCAAACTTACTACCCAACACATCCATGTTTACGGCCAAGTGGTATATTTCATGTGGTGGGACACAGTGAAGCTCGGTGCAGCCAATGTGAAGACTGGGGGAAGACCACAGAGTGTAGATTTGGTGCCTTACAATGCAGAGAGCTGGAAATGATCCCCACTATGGTTGCTGCCCATTCAGTTCTTTTGTTCTCCCTGTGGGTTTTCTCTGGGTCCTCCAGTTTCCTATCTCGTTCCAAAGATGTGCAGGTTTGCAGGTTAATTGGCTTTTGTACATTTCCCTAGTGTGTAGAATATAATAGTGTACAGGGTGATCGTTGGTCACTGTGGATGCAGTAGGCCGAAGGGCCTGTTTCCACACTGTACCTCTAAACTAAGCTAAACATCAGAGGTCCCAGCACAGATTCCTGCAGAACTCCACTGGTCACAGACCTTCAGCCTGCATATTGTCCCTCCAGCACAACCCTCCATCTCATCCTCTATTCCAGCATAACGGCATCTATGGTAGGGTGAACAAAAGTGAACACAATACACTAAGTGTGGTCTCAGCAATATATTTGTTTTGAATGATATCCTCATGGGACTCTGCCTCTCAATGTCCGGCAGCAACAGAACCTTAGGCTGTGGTCTTCCCCCAGAAAGTCTTCATGTTGGCTGCACCAAGCTCAGTGCATCCTAAAGGGTGAAATCCTGCAGGCTGCACAAACAATAGGTGGTGTGGCAATGATTAGTTGGCAGGCCCATCCTTTGCAACACCAGGGACAAGTAGAACCTCAGCAGGTATTGACATATTAATGGGCCAGATGCCATTATTCCCTGACAGGCTGTGCTGGAAGGCCAACAAGGTTAGGACACATCAAAGAGAGTCTTTCACTCAGTTGATCGTTTTCCAGCAGCACTTAATGTCTATCTTAAATTTGTCCCCGAGAACAGGACGTAAATGAGAGATTGTGAAGCAGTTTGGGATGAACCATGGCAAGGACCTTCTCCAGACCCTCTTTGTAAATCCACACACTCCAAAAGTAGTCCCACCAATGGCTTGTACAACCGTAACATATCACAACTTGTCTACTAAATGCCCTGACTGATGAAGAAGGCATCACCAAAGCCTTACCAACCACCCTATCTCCCCATGACGCCACTTTAAAATTGTTAAAGAGTTATAAAATGTTCTTCCTGCAGTTTATTCTGGCTTCTGATGCCAACTCAAACTGGTCACAGATGCTGATCAATCTGTGGACCGACCGTGGATCTGAACAGCAGGTGACATCCTCCATATACACGGAGGTTTTATCTGCGTGCACCTGCTGCCTGGGACATCCCTTTTATACTCTCGTCCTTCAGCAAAGGGTTCCCTGCAGCACATAAATAACACTGCAAGGTGGGCGGGGTGGCACGGAGACGCAGCATTAGATTTGCTGCCTCACAGGGCTAGAGCCCCGGGCTCGATTCTGACTACAGATGCGGTCTGCCAGAGATTTTACATTCTCCCTGTGACCTCATGGGTTTTCTCCAGGTGCTCTGGTTTCCTCTCACATTCCAACGATGTGCAGATTGTAGGTTAATTGGCTTTGGTAAAAATGGTAAATTGTCAGTAGTTTGTAGGATAGTGCGAGTGCACAGGGTGATCGCTGTTCGGCACGGATTCAATGTATCACTAAACTAAACTAAGCCCTGCCTGACAACAGACTTAATAGGGAAACTATCCATTTCCCAGCCATTGATTTTGACTATCTGTTGGACTAGCAGACGAATCCAGTTTCTGATTCCCTCCCGAAATCCCTTTTTGGAGAGTGCATTCACATTTTGCAGTGAGATGCGTCTACAATTCTTGATTTCATTGTTATCTGCTTTCTGCTTGTAGATATTGGCAAGGAATCCTTTCCTCATGCCGTCTGACATACTGCCAGCCCAAGGCACAGCATTGCACACTGCTGAAGAAGGGTCTCGACCCGAAACATCGCCTATCTCCTTCGCTCCTTAGATGCTGCTGCACCCGCTGAGTTTCTCCAGCTTGTTGTGTACCCTTGTACACTTTAAGCTGGTCCAGAAGTTATGTTACGTTACGATAGAACTCTATATTTATCCCGGGAGGGAAATTGGTCTGCCAACAGTCATAAAACACAGTGTTAAAGAAGGAACTGCAGATGCTGGAGAATCGAGGGTACACAAAAGGCTGGAGAAACTCAGCGGGTGCAGCAGCATCTAAGGAGCGAAGGAGATAGGCGACGTTTCGGGTCGAGACCCTTCTTCAGACTGGTCAGGGATCAGGGAAACGAGAGATATAGACGGTGATGTGGAGAGATAAAGAACAATAAATGAAATATATGCAAAAAAGTATCAATGATAAAGGGAACAAGCCATTGTAAGCTGTTTGTGGTGTGAAAATGAGAAGCTAGTGCGACTAGGGTGGGGGAGGGAGATAGAGAGAGAGGGAATGCCAGGGCCCGAGGGCTGAGGGAGAGGTGGGAAGGGGAGGAGACAGCAAGCGTTAACAGAATTGAGAAAATTCAATGTTCAAGCCCAAAGGATGCAGACTCCCCAAGCGGAATATGAGGTGCTGTTCCTCCAGCTTGCGGTGTTGCTCACTCTGGCCGTGGAGGAGGCCCAGGACCGAGAGGTCGGATACGGAATGGGAGGGGGAGTTGAAGTGCTGAGCCACCGGGAGGTCGGGTTGGTTAATGCGGACCGAACGGAGGTGTTCGGCGAAACGATCGCCAAGCCTCCGCTTGGTCTCACCGATATAGATCATCTGGCATCTGGAGCAGCGGATGCAGTAGATGAGGTTGGAGGAGGTGCAGGTGAACCTCTGTCGGACCTGGAAGGACTGCTTGGGTCCTTGAAAGGAGTGGAGGGGGAGGTGAAGGGGCAAGCGTAGCATTTCTTGCGGTTGCAAGTGAAAGTGCCCGGGGAAGGGGTAGAGCGGGAGGGAAGGGAAGAATTGACAAGGGAGTTGCGGAGGGAGCAGTCTTTGCGGAAGGCAGACAGGGGGGGAGATGGGAAGTTGTGGCGAGTGGAGGGGTCACGTTGGAGGTGGCAAAACTGGCGGAGGACTATGTGTTGTATTTGCCGGCTGGTGGGGTGAAAGGTGAGGACCAGGGGGACTCTGCCCTGTTTGCGAATGGGGGAATGGGGGAATGGGGAGAGACGGCAGTGTTGCGGGGTATGGAGGAGACCCTGGTGCGAGCCTCATCTATAGTGGGGGAGGGGAATCCCCGTTCTCTGAAGAATGAGGCCATTTGTGATGACCTGGTGTGGAACACCTCATCCTGGGAGCAGATGCGGCGTAGGCGGAGGAATTGGGAATAGGGGATGGAGTCCTTACAGGAAGCAGGGTGGGAGGAAGAGTAGTCCAGGTAACTGTGGGAATCAGTTGTTTTGTAGTGGATGTCGGTCAGGAGTGTATCACCTGCAATAGAGATGGTGAGGTCAAGGAATGGTAGGGAAATGTCGGAAATGGTCCAAGTGTATTTGAGTGCCGGATGGAAGTTGGTGGTGAAATGGATGAAGTCAGTCAGTTGTGTGTGGGTGCAGGAGGTGAAACCAAAGCAGTCGTCGATGTAACGGAGGTAGAGGTCGGGGATGGGGCCCTGGTACGCCGAGAACAAGGATTGTTCGACGTACCCGACAAACAGTCATAAAACACAACAAGATGCATGAAATTAAAATGACCAGTGGAAAGTCCAGGATCGGGGATGTGTAAAGATTGGGGAGGGTGGGCGGGGTGGGGAGTCAGTCTACCCCACGACAGAAGGGGGAGGACTTGTACAGTTGGATAGCCACAGAGAAAATGGATCTCCTGTGGCGTTCTGTGCTGTATCTTGGTGCAACTAGTCTGTTGCTGAAGGTGCTCCTCAGGTTGACCAGTGTGTCATGGAGTTGTATTGTCCAAGATGCTCCACAGTTTGAGGAGCATCCTCCCCTTCAAGACCATCTCCAGTAAATCCAACTCCACCCCCAGGAAGGAGCGAGCCTTCCTGATGAGCTTGCTAATTCTGTTGCCATCTGCAGCCTGCCATTCAGAGCCAAGTGCAACTTCATTGATAAGCCTTTGCTTCCAGGAGTTTTATTCAATTCTAGGGATGGAAGGAGCCAGTCAGCTCCTCTGGGGGTAGTGGTTGGTCCAGGCTCTCCAACTTACTGTTTAGTTTATTATTGTTGTCACATGTAGTGAGGTACAGTAAACACTTTTGTTGCTTGCTAACTAGTCAAAGAAGACCATACATGAGGATAGCACCAGGTGGTACTGATGATGGTTGCCTCGCCATGGTTCTGTCTTGCCTTTTTCTTTCATTGTTGTTTTTAGTTTGATGTAAAATGTATGTTTTACTTTGGAGTCACGCGAGCGACTATGTGAAGAAGCCCCGCCAGCGCATGCATGTCATTACGTCCGACGCATGGCGCACCAACGGGCTGGAGAGCACAGCTCCACCAGCGGTAAGTAGTAACCCGCAGATAAGTCAATGTTAAACCTTCCCAGCGAGAATTTTTAACTCTGTAAATCTGGCTCGGAGAGCCAGCTAGAGTTAGTGATATGGAGGTGTTGCAAATGTAAACTGCGATAGTGGAGCGGAACGCGTGGGGGCCGCGGTTACCGCTTATAGATCGGGTTTGGAGATAACGGCTGCGCTAATGAGGGCTCCAATACCGGCACCAATACCGGCTGCTGTTTCTACCGGCAGCTCAACTGCCTCCATCAGTTTCCAGTGTTTCAGGGCACTGAGGCAACTCCACCAGGGAGGAATGCCAAAACAAAGTACTCTCAGGCTCATCTTATCTGATGGGTCTGATGATGTGGAAGACTCCCTCCTTTTAATGTAAAAGTATGAGGACGGCTCAACCAAATGGGAAAATGCTCCAAATTTAAAGAGCCATGTAAAATTTCATTCGGGGTCGAATGCCCCCTACGATTCCCCACACAGCCTCTCGCAGAGGTCCACACAGCGAAGAAGAAAACACCGCTTATGGATACCAGTGGGAATCATCCTCTGCAGCACCTTGTTTAGGGCTGGAAGAGATTCAACAGAATCAAAAGTTTCCCACTGTGAGGGAAGGCACCAGTCAGTCATCTTCTACCACATTATCACACCAAAATAGTCTAATACATATCAACATACTAACATTATAACATACTATATAAAACGATATAATACATGATAACAAAAAATAACACATTCTAACAATGTATTACTATACTGTACAATATTTTACTATACCACTCTCGTAATTTGACAAACTTAACGACACTAAATATTAAAACACAAATTATATCAAATTATATTATATCATATTAAAGTGTTATAATGTATTAAATTATGGTATATAATATTGTATTAGAGTGTGTTGTATTGTGGTTGTGTTATAGTGTATTGTACCGTGTGATACTATTATAATGTTGTAGTGTGTTTAACTGAGTAGTGTACTATAATGTGGTATTATATTGCATTATAGTATTATAGTGTTAGTCTGGTATAGTCTATTTTAGTGTGTCGTAGTGTATTACAGTGTCTATAAGTGTAATATAGCGTATTGTGTTTAGAAGGCATTATTGTTCTCTGATATATATTGTATTATATACATTTCATTAGACAGTAAAATGTAGTGAGATAGTGTGTTCCAGTCCATTATGGTGTTATTTTGCATTATATAGTATATATTGCGTTTGTCATAGTTTAAGTATTATAGTGTGTATAATATCGTATAATGTATTATAATGTAATAGTGGATTACCTAAAGTATCTCTATATCTTTATCTCTCTCCCGCTATCTATCATCTTCAGCTCCATCTCGAGCTCTTTCTTCATCTCCAGCTCCATCTCCAGATACAACTCCCGCTCCATCTGTGGCTCTCGCTCCAGCTCCATCTACCTCTCTACCTCTCTTTTTATCGATATGTATCTGTATCTCTATCACTATCTCTAGCTCAAGCTCTCGCTGTCTCTCTCTATCTTCATTACCGCCATCTCGAGGAGCTCGAGCTCTACCTCGAGTATCTCTATCTCGACCTCTTTCTCAAGCTCTATCCCTATTTCGAGCTCTCTCTATCTCGAGCTTTATCTGGAAACTCTAGCTCGAGAATCTCGAAATCTATCTCTTGCGGTAGCAAGCTCTATTTCTCTGGAAATCAATATTTATCTCGAGTAATTATCTCGCGCTTTATATCCTCTCTCTATCACGAGCTCTATTATTTCGAACTCTATCTCTATCTCGAGCTCGATCTCCATCAAGTATCTCTATCTCGATCTCTCTCTTTCTCTATCAATAGCTCTATCTCTATATAGAGCTCAGTCCGTCACGAGCTCCATCTATCTATACGTCCAGCTCCAATTCCAGCTCGAGCTCCATGTCCACCTCTATCCCCAGCTCCAGGTCCATCCCCAGCTTCATGTCCTGCTCCATCTCCAGTTGCAGCTCCCTCCAGGTCAAGCTCAACTCCATCCTCAGTTCAGTCTCCAGCTCCATCTCCAGCGCCTTCTCTAGCTCCAGCTCCATCTCCATCTCTAGCTCTAGTTCTATCTCCAACGCCTCCAGCTCCAGCTGCTTCTCCATCTCTAGTGTATATTTAGCTCTAGTTTAGCTCTATCTCTAGCTCTAGCTCCGCCTTCAGCTCCAGCTCTAGATCCATCTCAATCGCCAGGTCCAGCACTCTCTCCATTCCAAGCTACATCTACAGACCCATCTTCAGCTTCAGTATCTCCAGCTCAATCCAGCTAGTTTAACTCCCTCCAGCTCTAGATCAGCTTCATCTCCAGCTCCTTCTCCAGTTCCAGATCTAGCTCCATCTCAAGTTGCATCTCCAGCTCCATCTCCTGCTCTAAATCTAGCTCCATCTCTAGCTACATCTCGAGCTCAATATCTTGCTCCATCTCCAGCGCCATCGCCAGCTCCTTCTTGTTCTATCTCTAGCTCAATCTACAGCTCCAGCTCAAGCTCCATCTCCAGTTCCAGCTTTTGCTCCATATCCAGCTCTATCTCCAGCTGACTCCAGCTCCAATTTAACCCAACCTAGCTCTAGATCATGCTCCACCTCCAGCTCAATATCCAGCTCTAGCTACAGCTCCATTTCCTGCTTCAGCTCTGGCTCCATCTCCAGCTCCAGCTCCAGCTCCAACTCCCGCAATAGCTCTAGCTCCACCTCCAGCTACACCTCCAGCTGTACTAGCTAGAGCTCCATTTCGTCCCATCTCCAGCTCCATCTCCAGCTCTGGCTCCATCTCTAGCACGAGCACGGGCGCTACCTCTGCCTCCAGCTCCATTTCCAGCACTAACTGTAGTACTATCTCTAACTCTAGCTGCATCTGAAGCTCTAGCTCTAGCTCCATGTCCAGATATAGCTCCATCTCCATCTCCATTTCCATCTCCAGCTCCAGCGCTAGCTCCATCTCCAGCTCAATCTTCAGCTCTTGCTCTAGCTCCATCGCTTGATCCAGCTCTAGCTCCATCTCAGGCTCCATCCCCAGATCTAGCTTTAGCTCCATCACCAGATGCAGCCCAAACTCCATGTCCAGCTCAAACTCCAGCTCAAGCTCTAGTAGCTGTACTGGCTGCAGCACCATCTCCAGTTCCGTCTCCAGCTCCATCTCCAGCTCTTCCTCGAGCGCCAATTCTAGCTCCAGCTCTAGCCCTAGCTCCATCTCCAGATCAATCTCAAGATCTAGCTGTAGCTCCATCTCCTGCTCCAGCTTTCACTCCATCTCCAGCTCCATCAACAGCTCTAGCTCTATCTCCATCTCCAGGTCCATCTCCAGCTCGATTTCCAGCTCCAGCTCTAGGTCCATCTCCATCTCCAGCTCCAGATCAATCTCCAGCGCCATCTCCAACTCCTATTCAAGCTCGAGCTCCATCTCTAGTTTCATCTCTATCTCCAGCAGCTTCATCTCCATCTCCATCTCCATCACCAGCTCCGACTCTACCTTCATCTTCAGCTCCATCTCTAGCTCCATCTCCAGCTCCATCTCTAGCTTCATCTCCAGCTCGATCTCCTGATTCACCTCCAGTTCCAGCTCCTTCCAGCTCCAGCTCTACTCCATCTACAGCTCAGTCTCCAGCTCCTGCAGCTCTTGCTCTATCTCCATCGCCAGCAGCAGCTCTAGTTCCATCTCAAGCTTCATCTCCAGACGCATCTCCAGTTCAATCCAGCTCCATTTTAACTCCAGCTCTAGCTTCAGAGCAGGAGATGGAACTGGAGCGGGAGCTAGAGATTGAGATGGACCTGGAGATGGAGCTGGGGCTGGGGATTGAAATGGAGCTAGAGCTGGAGATGCAGATGGATATGGAGATGGAGATGGAGCTGGAAACGAAGCTGGAGCTGGAGCTTGAGCGAACTCAAGATGGAACTAGAGATGGAGCTTGAGCCTGAGGTGCAGATAGAGCTGGAGCTAGAGAGAGATAAAGAAGGAGCTCGCGAAAAATAGAGGTGGAGCTATTTATGGAGATGGAGCTCTTGGAGATCGAACTGGAGGTGCGGGAGATGGAGCTGGAGATGGAACTGGGGATGGAGCTGGAGCTAGAGCAGGAGCTGGGGTTGGACATGGAGTAAGAGCTGGAGATCGAGTTGCAGCAGGAGCTGGAGCAAGAGCTTGAGATAGTGCTGGAGATGGAGCTGGAGACTGAGCCAGAGCTGGAGCTGAAAAGAGAGAGAGAGAGAGAGAGATGGAGCTGGATGGTGCTGGAGATGGAACTGGAGATGGAGCTACAGATTGAGCTGGAGCTAGAGCTGGAGCTGGAGCTAGCGCTGGAGGTGGTGCTGGGGCTGGAGCTGGAAATGGAGCGGAAGATGGAACAAGAGATGGAGTTAGACCTGGAGCTAGAGCTGTTGAAGGAGCTGGAACTGGAGCTGGAGCTGAAGCTGGAGCTGAAGCTGGAGCTGTAGATGGAGATGGGCCTGGAAATAGAGCTGAAGCTGGAGCTTGACATGGAGCTGGAGCTGTAGCTGGAGATTCTGTAATCTGTACTCCCCAGATTTCACCAACATGTCTCCTGCCCAACCAGAGGAAACAAGACTCTGGACCTAGTATACCAATATTACGGAAGCATACAAAGCCCTCCCCCTCCCCTACCTGGGACAGTCTGACCACCTCTCTCTGTTCCTGCTCCCCAAATACACACCTCTGTTCAGACACGTGAAACCTTCAGTGAGGACAGTGAAGGTCTGGCCTGAGGGGGCTGTCTCTGCCTTACAGGAACAGTTTCAGCAAACAGTCTGGAGTCTGTTGGCCACTCAGGCCACCTTCAACTCCCAAGTGAACATCAACTCATACACTTCAACCGTTCTGGACTATATAAAATTCTGCACGGACAACGTCACTACTCACAAAGAAGCCGTGGATGAGCAGGGAGGTCAGACTCCTGCTGAAGGCTCGGGACGCCTCTTTTAAATCTGTCGACGCTGAGGGATACACCTCATCCAGGGTCAATCTGAAAAAGGGAATTAGGAATGCTAAACTCATTCACAAACGGCGGATCGAGGAGCATTTCCGTAACAACTCTGACCCCAGGCGCATGTGGCAAGGAATAAAAATCCATTGCCGATTACCATAATGTCAACCCCCCCCCCCCCCCAGACAATGCCTCCCTTCCTGACGAGCTAAACCATTTCTACGCCCGCTTTGACCGGGACAACAAAACTCCAGCCATCAAAGTTGCTCCACCCCCGCGTGAACAACCCCTCAGTCTCTCCACCTCTGCTGTACAAGATGCACTGAGCAAGGTGAATGAGCACAAAGCTGCCGGCCCCGATGGCATCCCCGGGCGGGTGCTAAGGGCATGTGCTGGACAACTATCCCCGGTCCTCACTGACATTTTCAATCTGTCACTGGCCCAGGGTGTCGTCCCCACTTGCCTCAAGACATCTACCATTGTGCCAGTGCCCAAACAATCAGCGACAGGGAGTCTCAACGATTTCCGGCCAGTGGCACTCACCCCTGTCATAGCCAAGTGCTTCGAGCGGTTGATCTTGGCTCACCTCAAAGCAGCCTCCCCCCCCACACTGGACCCCCATCAGTTTGCCTACCGGTCCAACAGGTCTACAGAGGACGCCATATCGGCGGCCCTACACTCTGCCCTGACCCACCTGGACAGTAATAACACCTACATCAGGTTGCTGTTCATTGACTTCAGCTCCGCCTTTAACACTGTCATACCCGCTAGCTTCATCACCAAACTCAGCGGTCTTGGCATCTCCACTTCCCTCTGCAACTGGACACTGGACTTCCTCACTAACAGACCACAGTCTGTTAGGATCAACAACCTCACTTCCTCCACTATAACACTGAACACTGGCGTGCCACAGGGCTGTGTGCTCAGCCCTCTCCTCTACTCCCTCTTCACCCATGACTGCATCCCTAAGTATGGCTCCAACGCCATCATAAAATTTGCCGACGACACCACGGTGGTAGGACTGATCAGCGACAACGATGAGTCAGCCTACAGGGAGGAGGTCCAGCACCTGACAACCTGGTGTGCCGATAATAACCTCGTCCTCAACTCCCAGAAGATGAAGGAAATCATTGTCGACTTCAGGAAGAACAGAGGGGGCAGGCATACCCCCATCCATATAAACGGGACTGAGGTGGAGAGGGTCTCCAACTACAAATTCCTCGGAGTACACACCTCGGAGGATCTGTCCTGGTCCCACAACACCTCCAAGCTGATCAAAAAGGCGCAGCAGCGCCTTTACTTCCTGAGGAGGCTCAAAAAAGACCACTTGTCCCCCCTGATCCTGACCAGCTTCTACCGATGCACCATTGAAAGCATCCTGACCACCTGCTTTACGGTATGGTACAGTAGCTGCACCATAGCAGACAGGAAGGTACTACAACGGGTGGTGAAAACCGCCCAGCACATCATCGGTGCCCCGCTCCCTGCCATGGATGCCCTCCACCGAAAACGGTGTCTGAGACGGGATGGGAAGATCATCAAGGACCCCTCCCACCCTAACCATGGACTGTTTGCCCTCCTACCATCGGGGAGGCGGTACAGGAGCCTCAGGTCCCGCACCAGCAGGATGAGGAGTAGCTTCTATAATAACACCATCGCACTGCTGAACTCAGTCCCGCCGATAGATTTCCACACCTGTATTTATTTATCTGTATTTACCTGTATATTGCTATCACTTCGTGCTGTCACAAAACTGCATTTCGTTGTAACCATACTTGTACCTGTGCAATGACATTAAAGTTGAATTGAATTGAATTGAATTGAGATGAACCTAAAGCTGAAGATGGTGCTGCAGCTGGAGATGGAGTTAGAGCTGAAGATGCAGCTGGAGATAGTGCTGGTGCTGGATATGGTGCTAGGGCTGCATATAGAGCTGGAGCTGGAGGTGGATCTGGCGATTGGGCAGGAGATGGAGCCAGAGGTAGGTGGAGATGGAGATACAGCTAGAGTAGCGGATGTGGAAATGTATCTGGAGCTGGAGCTGGAGCTGGAGATGGAGATGGTGATGGAGATGGAGATGGGGCTGGAGCTGGAGATGGAGTTAGAGCTGGAGCTAGGGGTAGATCTGGACATGGGGATGAAGGCGGAGCCAGAGCTGGAGACGGAGATAGAGCTGGAGCTGCAGATGTAGCTGGAGTAGAGATAGAGCTAGAGTTGGAGCAGGTGTTCGACTTGGCGATGGTGCTGGAGTTGGAGCGAGAGATGGAGACAGAGATGTATGCTAGAGGTGGAGCTGAAGATAGAATATGAGCTCTAGATTGAGATGGACCTAAAGCTGAAGCTGGGGCTGGAACTGGAGATGGAGTTAGAGCTAGAGATACAGCTGGGGATTGAGCTGGGGATGGCATGAAGCTGGATGTAGAGTTTGAGCTAGATTGGGCAGGAGATGAAGCCAGAGCTAGTTGGAGATGGAGATGTAGCTGGAAATGGAGCTGGAGATGGACCTGGCGATGGAGCTGGAGTTGGAGCTGGAGATGGACCTGGTGACTGCAAGAGCTGAGAGTGGAGCTGGAGGTGGATATGGAGATGGAGGTGGAGATGACGCTGGAAATGGAGGTAGAGCTGGGGATGGAGCTAGAGCTAGAGCTAGAACTGGAGCTAGAGCTAGCGCTAGAACTGGAGCTAGAGTTGGAGGTGGAGATGGAGCTAGATCTGGAGATGGACCTGAAGATGGTGCCTGAGATGTACCTGGAGATGGAGCTGGAGCTGGTGCTGGGGATGGTGCTGCAGATGGAGCTGGAGCTGGTCTGAGGTAGAGATGGAGCTAGAGATGGCGCTCGAGATGCAACTGGAGAGGAAACTGAAGGTTGAGCTGGAGATAGAGCTGGAGCTGGAGCTAGAGAGAGAAAGAATTGGAGCTGTAGAAAAATATAGTGGAGCTAGAGATGAAGATGGAGCTGGACTCCGAGATAGTCCTGGAGGTGCGGGAGCTGGAGTTGGACTCGAGCTGACGATGGAGCAGGGGATCGAGATGGAGCTGGAGATGAAGCTTGAAATGGAGATGGAGCTTGAGTTGGAGCTGGTGCTGGTGATGGAGCTGGACGGAGCTGGAGCTAGAGATGGAGCTAGATGGAACTGGAGATGAAGATAGAGGTGTAGCTAAACATAGAGATGAAGGTAGAGATGGAGATGGATTTATAGGGATTTAAAGGGTGTTAGAGCGTTTTAGATGAGTTTAGAGGGGTTTATAGATGTTTGCAGGTGTGGAGATGTTTAGAGGTGTTTAGAGTGGTTTAGTTTGTTTTTTAGAGGTGTTGGAGGTGTTTAGAGGGGTGTTTCCTGGGGCGTTTAGGTACTTGCAGTGGATTAAAGATGTTTAGAGTGGTGTTTAGAGGGATTTACAGGGGTATAGATGGTTTTGCAGGGGGTTAGAGGGGTTTATAGGCGGTTTAGATTGTTTGCAGTTCTAAACCGCCTATAAACCCCTCTAACCCCCTGCAAAACCATCTATACCCCTGTTTAGATGTGTTTGCAGTTGACTTCCGGTGGCGTCAATGGTGGGGTGAGAGACGTCGCTGTTTCGCTCTGCTCCCGAAGAATGTTTTAATGTGCTAAAATATGAGTTTGGAAGACGGGGAGTTCTGAAAATAACTACCGGAGCTGCTATTTAATTGTGTGTTATCAATAATCCTGCTGATAACAGAGAATAATTGCAGTTTTAAATGAAAAAACAGAAACCTCGCCAGAAAGTCTGCAAAAGCCACTTCAAGACCTGCTACAAGAGCCTACTTGAAAAAACCTGAAAAGACTCCTCAATCCCCTCAAACATCAGCTGGAAGTTCAGAAGAAGAAGTTGATTCCCGAAATCCTTCTACAGAATTGACTTTAATTGGAGGAACAAATGGAACACCTGGAAAAGTCAGTATTAGCTTCAGTCACTGAAGTTATTTCAAAACTGATACGAGAGGAGAACCTCGTGCTGGACAAAAGCCTCTCTGAAAAAATTAAACAAGGTAATGATACGCTGATGGGAAAATTGATGACTTAACCAAACGTGTGGTCGAAGTTGAGGAGGATTTAAATAAAAAAATTAAGCAGGTTGATAAGGATTGTAATAAAAAACTGGATACAATGCTAAAATCTACTGAGGTGGCTATGGAAGGAATGGACAATACGATAACTGAGATGGCTAGGAGATAAAGAGACTAAAACAGGAACAAGAAATCATTGGGAGGGAGCTTGCTAAAATGAAGTATAAATGCACGGACTTGGAGGCAAGATCAAGGAGACAAAATTTGAGGATAATTGGATTAAAAGAAGGAAAGGAGATTGGACAAAACTTTCAGGAGTTTGCTGCCAATTTACTCAAACAAGTACTTAAGCTGCCTGAAGCCCGAGAATAGATATGGCTCACCGAGTCCGACGTAAGGCTCAAGCAAGCTTAACTGCCCCCCCAAGACAGATTATTCTGAAATTCTATGACATTTTCAACCTTGGAAGGAATTATGAAAAAGATTCCATATGGAGGGAATTTTGATGTTTGGAGAAGACAAACTAAGATTCTTCCGTGATTTTCCAGCTGAAGTCATGGAAAAGAGGAATAAAGTTTACAAACACGAGAAGACTACTGAAAGAGGTCTCGGGAGTAAGATATGGGATAGTATATCCCGCTAAATTGAGAATTTCTTATAACCATGTTGAACGTGCATTCACGGATCCAGAAGAGGCATTTAAATATGCACAAAGTATCACAAAGGAGGTCCTACTGATCGTTAGGAGTTGGTCTCCTACAATAACATCGAGGAGAAGCGACAAAGAAAGGACTGTGTCTCTTTTTTTTTTAACATACAAAAAAGACTGCTCTTGTTAAAATGGCGAATCTTCCTCGAGGCACTGTCTAGACTTTATCTTTGGAATGTTAATTCAAGGTCGGATTTTTAAGTTTTCATTTCAAACAAAGGACTGACAAAGAAGAGAAACTGTGGCGGGGAAAATAAATTGAGAATATAGTGTAATATAGAATACGATTTAAGAAACATATAATTACATACTAACATAAAATATAATTAATAAAATTGGGTAGTATTAATAACATACTAACACATTTTATGGATACAGTAGACTTAATCTAGATCGTGCGTAAAGGGGGGAGGAGATTCAGATACTTGGAAATTATCCAAGGGTCTGAATTTGGTTAACCCCTTGGGACCTGCTGTTGTCTGATACAAAAGTTTGAGACTTAATTGTAATAAATCTAGGCATATTGATAGATATGGATATATAATTAACATAATTACTGTTATATTTAAATAATATAATTAATTTGGAAACTACTTTTTTAATTTTGTTTTTCCCTCCTGGAAGATAAATTTCTAATCTAGCTATTGGAGTATGTTTTATTATATATATATATATATATAATTTTGAAACTTTGTATCGCTCTCTCTTCCAATTAATAATAATTGGTCAAGGGGGCAGAGCGAAACATATAAAAAACATCTACGGAAGTCAATAACAATTTTTCTACCACCTGTTGGTGGCTTGTTTTTAATTATAATATCTTTATTTTTGGATATTATAAATATCACTTTTTGTTTGTTAATTATCTTTTCACGACTCTACACTTTCTGGTCTTTTTCAAGGTTTATTCTGAAGGAGAGATGCCAACAAAACTTAACAGCTGGGGATGATCATCCTTCATCTGGAGTTATAAGGTTCTTGGTTGCACCATATGAAGTAAAGGTATTAACATGATCCATAATGCAAGACGATAAACAAAATAAAACTGGAGGAATCACGTTTTGTAGTTGGAATATAAGGGGCGCTAATGAACCAATTAAAAGGGGTAAGATCTTTGCCCAATTAAAAGCCTTAAAAAGTGACATTATTTTCTTACAAGAGACGCATCTGAAATATCAAACACAGATAAGATTGAAGGCAAATTGGATTGGGCAAACATACTACTCTTCATTTACTTCTAAATCTAGAGGCACGGCTATTATCATTCGTAAAGGTATACCATTTAAATTAAAGAATACTATAGCAGATAAAGAGGGGAGGTACGTCATAGTTACGGGAGAAATTTTATTCTACTCCACTTACTTTGATAAATATTTATGCTCCTAATTTTGACAACCCCCCAATTTTTTTAGTAAAATTTTGGATATAATTTCAGAACTTAATCATCAAAATGTGATAATAGGGGGAGATTTGAATTGTGTTTTAGATCCATATTTGGATAAATCAGCAAAACAAAAAAGGACTAACATAAAAATCTAAAACGAGTGAACTCCTAAATACATACATGAAAAATTCTAATATAACAGATGTATGGAGGATCGCTAACCCAGTAAGTAGGGAATATTCATTTTATTCAACAGTACATAAAAACATATTCACGTATTGATTATTTCTTAGTGGACACAAAACTAATTCCATATACATATAATTCTAAATATCATAATAGTATCATTTCTGATCATTCCCCGTTAACTTTTTCTTTAAAATTAGAAGGAATGCCCGATAAAAATTCGTTTTTGGAGGTTTAACCCCCAAATTTTAAATAACTCACAAGGTTGCACATATTTAAAAGAGCAGAATGAGATTCTTCTTTGAGACAAATGATACACCAGATATTTCACCCTCTTTATTATGGGAAACTTTTAAGGCATTTATTAGAGGAATTATAATCTCATATCAAGCTTTCCAAAATAAAAAGAATAATACTGAACAATTGCAGTTAGAACAAGAAATTAGACAATTAGATTTCAGAAAATGCCAAAGAACCAACTATAGATAAACATAATAAGATAATAATACTAAAATATAAACTAAATAAAAATTTTATCGGCCAGAATAATGAGATTATTTCAAATTACAAAACAAGAAAATTTTGAATTTGGTGATAAACCTCATAAACTCTTAGCACGCCCAACTGAAAAAAAGGGACACAGAAAATACAATTACTAAAATTAAATCAGACAAAGGGGAATTACTAACACTACCTAAAGATATTAATAAAAAAGATTTGCTCAATTTTTAATCAAAACTTATATACATCGAAAACCTCTGCAAATAATACTCAAATTGCAAATTTTCTTAGATAATTGTAATCTTCCAAAATTAAATATGGTGGAACAAGAGGCATTAGGAGCTCAGATTACACTACAGGAAATAGAAGAAACAATTAGTTCGTTGAAGAACGGCAAAACCCCAGGACCAGATGGCTTCAGTAATGAATTCTATAAAAGATTCTACGAAATAATTTCTCCACGGTTGCAAGATTTATATATATACATTTTTAAAGAAAATAAACTACCAGAAACACTAACTGAATCAACTTATTACACTTATACCAAAAAAGGATAAAGATCTAGAAGACCCAGGCTCATATAGAGCTATTGCACTCCTAAAATACAGACCAAAAAATATTAACGAAGACCCTAGCGAGAAGATTGAGTAAATATGTTAGTAAACTAATAAATCCGGACCAAACAGGGTTCATACCAAAGAGATACTCATTTAACAATTTGAGACGGTTGTCTAATATAATGTACTCACATAATACTGAAGAAGAACTAGCAATTATTTCATTGGATGCAGAAAAAGCTTTTGATCAAGTAGAATGGCAATATTTTATTCAAAGTATTGGAAAAATTTAATATGGGAGATAATTTTATTTCATGGGTAAAACTATTATATGATAAGCCGACGGCTAGAATACTGACTAATAATATATTATCCCTGAAATTCCACTTAGCAAGGGGCAATAGGCAGGGGTGCGCGTTATCGCCCCTGCTTTTTGCACTAGTGATAGAGCCTTTAGCTGAAAGTATAAGAAGCCATCCGAACATTCATGGGTATATTACCAAACACTCAAATAATAAAATTTCATTATATGCAGATGACATATTATTATATATTACAAATTCGCAAATTAGCATACCAAAATATACTAAATTTAATAGAGGAATTTGGTTCTTTTTCAGGATATAGAATAAATTGGAACAAAAGCGAAATTATGACGATAAAACCTCAAGAGTCGACACATCTGTTGAAATTCCCTTTTAGAATTACAACAGAAAAATTTAAATATTTGGGCATCCAAATTACTAGGAACTATAAATCATTACTCAACGCAAACTATATGCCTTATTAACTAAATTAAATGGGCTGATTAAATTTTGGAAGACACTGCCGATGTCATTAATAGGCAGAATAAACGCGATAAAAATGATCTTCTTACCACAAATATTGTACCTATTTCAATCAATACCAATATACATACCTAAAAAATTTCTTCAAAAAATTAGATTCTGATATTATAAACTTTATATGGGATTATAAATCACACAGAATAAAAAAAAAAACACTTGTGTAAATCTAAAGAATCAGGGGGACTGACACTCCCTAACTTATTGTATTATTATTGGGCAGTGAATATTAAAAATATAATCTACTGGTTGGACAGTTCTGCCCAACAGGTAGATTGGATAAGAATGGAGAAAGAGGATTGTTCCCCTTATAATATAGGAGCGATCCTTCTTTCCCCGATAAAACTGAACAATGTAATATACAAGAAGAATCCAATTATTCATAGTATAATAATACGAATTTGGAAACAAATAAAATTAACTTTAAAATTAAGAAAATTATCGCTTCTTTCTCCAATAGCTAATATCCCTCATTCAAACCATCCATTATTGATAAAACGTTTACCCATTGGGAAAGAATTAGGAATTAAAATGATGGGAGATATGTATGAAATGGGAAAAACTTTTATCATTCCAACAATTACAACTAAAATATAATTTGAAAAGTAATCAATATTTCAAATACCTTCAAATTCAAGATTATTTGAAAAAGTATATACAAGGATATCAAACTTTAACCCCAGATCTACTGGAGGAAGGAATGAATAGAAAGGCAGAATCAAGCAATTTAATATCTTACTTATATAATATAATTCTAAATATAGAAACACCAACGACAGAAGCAATTAGAAGAGACTGGGAACAAGAGTTATTGATAAAAATTCCGAACGATAGATGGGATAAAAATCTATTATATGTAAACAAATGTTCAATGAATGTAAGACATAACCTAATTCAATTTAAAATTTTACATAGATTATATTATTCGAAAACAAGACTGAATAAAATATTTTTCAAATGTTTCCCCCATCTGCGACAAATGTCTAACTCAAAATGCCACTATAGCACATTCCTTTGTCTCTTGTACAAAACTGTATACATTTTGGAATGAAATTTTTGGAATTTTTACAAAACTATTTAACACAAAAATTGAACCCCAATACTGAATTGATTATCTTTGGATCAATGGAAGAGGGAAGTAAACTAACTATATCCCAAGAAGCCTTTCTTAATATGGTCTAATAACAGCGAAAAAAACTTATACTTAAATTTTGGAAAAACGCACCTACGCCAACATTCAAAATGTGGATCTCAAATATGTCTGAAACGCTACATCTTGAAGAAATGAGATTCCTCTTACTAGGCAAAGTAGACCAATTCTTAAAGATTTTGGTCTCCGTTTATCAACTTTATACAAGCATATGGTGCAACATAACATAACCTTAGAAATTAAATGGTTCAGAACTGGGTGACGAATGGGCAAAAATATGAGATAGGTAGATCTCTCCTAATCTTTCATTTCTTATTACTTTTTTCCTTTTTCTTTCATCTTTTAACTTCTCACCGTCTGTCCTTTATTTTTTTTTACTTTCTGTTTTCTACTTGCTTGTCTATCTATTCCGGGGACACTCTTTATTTCTCTTTTCTCCTCACTGTTGGTAGGGGGCCGGGGCGGGATTGCAGGGGTTATTGGGTGGGGGGGGGGTACGGGCGGGGGAGTTGCACCAAAATATGAAGTTGTACAAGAGGGGTGCGTGGTGGTGGCAATGAAAATAATTGGGGTATTTATGTATTATGTATTGTGGGAGGTACTTAGTCCAGACTACTGTAGGTCTTACTTCTAACAAAAATAAACAAACAAAAAAAAAAAAAAACAAAAAAAATAAGTAAATAAATTTATAAGGTGTTCTCTGCTATGTTTGTTGTATAGAGGTTAGAGTGGTTTAGAGGGGCGTTCCGAATGGGTTTAGATGGCGGGATACAGAGGTTTGCAGGGGATTAGAGGTGTTTAGAGGGGTTTAGGTGGGTTTGGTGGCTTTATAGGGAGTTTAGAGTGGTCCACATGGGTTTAGAGTGGTTTAGAGGGGTTTACATGGGGGGTTATAGCGGTTTAGCGGGGGTTTACAGGGATATACTGGGGTTTAGAGGGGGTTAATGGTTTTAGAGGTGTTTGAAAGGCGTGTTTAAAGGTGGTTTTAGAAGGGTTGAGAGGGTGTTTAGAGGGTAGAGTGCGGTTTAACAGCGGTTTGGATGGGGTTTACACGGGGTTAGAGCGTTTTTACAGACGTTTTACAGGGGTTGAGTCGTTTTGCGGATTAGAAATGTTTAGAGAGGTTTACATGGGTTTCTCTCCACGGGTTTTACCATGGGGTGTTTATCGAGCTTTGTTGGGGTTTTATAGCGGTTTAAATGTGTTTCGAGGTATGTACAGAGGTTTTGAGGGGTTTACAGGTGTTTCCGGGTGCTTACATATGTTTAGAGAGGTTTTGCGTTGTATAGCGGGGTTTGTAGGGGATTAAAGGATCGATTTTAACATTTAAAAGTAACATTAAAAGTGGATAGGTATATGGACGTGAAGGGAATGGAGGGGTATGGTCTGAGTGCAGGTAGATGGGACTAGGGGAAAACAAATGGTCGGCACGGACTGGAAGGGCCGAGAGGGCCTGTCTCCGTGCTGTAATTGTTATATGGTTATATGGTTAAAGATGGTTAGAGAGGTTTGCATGGGTTTCGAGGGGTTTGGAGGGGATTGGTGAGGTCTGGAGCGGTGCAGAGTGGTCTGGAGGGGTTGGAGGTGTTTAGAGTGGTTTAGGTAGATTTAGTTGTTTACAGAGGTTTATAGATGTTTAGAGAGGTTTATAGGTGTTTGGAAGGGTTTCGAGAGAGTTTAGAGGGGGCAGGATGGCGTCAGAGGGGTTTGGAGGGAGTTTGTAGGGGTTTATATGGGTGTACGGGAGTTTGCATGGGTTTGGAGGGGGTTAGAAGGATGTACCTGGGGCTAGAGGTATATACAGAGCTTTAGAGGGGTTTACAGGTGTTCCCGGGTGTTTGCAGGTGTTTAGAGAGGTTCTGAGTGTTATAGATGGATTTGCAGGCGATTAAAGATGTTTAGAGGGGTTTACAGGAGTTTACAGGGGTTTGGAGGGGGTTGGAGGTGTTTAGAGTGGTTTGGGTGGATTTAGATTTATTTATAGGTGTTTAGAGATGTTTACATGGGTTTACAGGGGGTTAGAAGTATTTACTTGAGTTTAGTGGGGTATAGGGGGTTTTCGAGGGCTTTACAGGGATATAGAAGTGTTTAGGAGGGGTTACATGGGGATTAGAGTGGTTTAGAGGGATTTACATGGGGTTTACTGGGGGGTTTATTGGGGTTTCGAGTGTGGAGGGATTTAGAAGGATTTACATGTGGTAGAAGTATTTAGACAGGTTCTACAGGTGTTTAAAGGGGTTTGCAGTGGATTACAGATGATTAGAGGGGTTTACGGGTGTTTAGAGGGATTTACAGGGGTTTAGAGGGATTTACAGAGGGTTAGAATGGTTTACAGGGTTTACGAGGGGGTTTAGAGGTGTTTGCATATGTTTAGAGAGGTTCAGCGTGGTTTAGAGGGGTGTGGAGGGGTTCAGAGGCATTTAGATGCTGTACAGCGGTTTAGAGGGATTTGCAGAGGATTAGAGATGTTTAGTGGGGTTTAGAGGGGTTTCACTCTACTTGGGGTTAGAATGATTTCCAGGGGTTCAGAGGGATTTACAGGTGTTTCGAGAGGTTTAGAATGGTTCAGAATGGTTTTGAGGGGTTTAGATGGTTTAGAGAGGTTTACAGTGGTTTTGAGGGGTTTACAGGGGTTTAGTTGGTTTAGAGAGGTTTACAGGGGTTTGGAAGGGTTTAGTTGTTTACAGGGGTTTAGAGAGGATTACATGGGTTGCCAGGTGTTTACATGGGGTATCCAGGGCTTTATAGGGGTTTAGTGGGGATTAGAGGGTTTGCATGAGTTTGGAGGGGTGTAGAGGGATTTACATGGGGTAGAGGTTTTGAGGGGTTTACATGTGTTTCCGGGTGTTTACATGTGTTTAGATTGGTTTAGAGCGGCTTGCTGGGGGTTTAGAGTGTGGAATATAGGGTTTACAGGGGATTTACAGGGTTATAGAGGGGTTTGGAGTGGGTTTAGAGGGGTTTAGTGGGTTTTGGTATGTTTGCGATGGGTTTGGAGGGATTTTAGAGTGGGTTTTTAACGGGCATTCCGGGCCCGTATTATGGGGGTTAGAGGGGTTTAGGGGGATTGAGAGGGGTTTAAAGGGGTTTAATTTGGTCCACATGGGTTTAGAGGGGTTTAGAAGGGCTTACATGGGTGAGGGGTTTTGAGGATTTCGCGGGTTTATGCAGAGTTTAGAGGCGGTTAGAGTGGCTCACGTGGGTTTAGAGGGGGTCGGAGGTGTTTGCAGGTGTTTAGAGGGCATTTACAGGGGTTTAGGGGGGTTTGCATGGGTTTAGAGAGGTTTAGAGGTGTTTGCAGCTGTTCAGAGATGTTTATAGTGTATATGCGATAAAGTATTTTATATTTATAATGGATTGGATTATAGTGGTTCAGTGTGATACAGTTTTATAGTGTTATATTATTTTATATATGATTATATTTCTAACGTGATACATAATTTTGTGTCATAATTTCCTTTTTCTTTTTATATAGTATTATATAGTAAGTTATAATGCTATAAACAATACAATACACCTTGTGTATTACACGATGTGACATATGGCACATTATAATATTTCACATCACACAATATCAATATAACACACTACTTCACACTATACCAGACTTAATACACTTAACTCACTGGAATCTGCTGTAACACTATAAACCACTCAAACAGTATAGAATACTATATAGATAGTTTGCTATAGTTTATTATAGTATATTATTGTTATTTGTGTGTATTATTCTAATTATGATGATATTGTATTATAGAATATCATAACATGGTGTGTTATATTGTTGCTTTGTATCATGGTGTGTTATAACATGTTATAGCGTGTTATAGCGTGTTATACTGTATTTTCCTGTATTTACATGTAGTTTAGCATAGGGATTTACAATGTATAGGAGTGTGTAGTATAATAAAGATAATTGTGTATTATAGTGTGCCTTAACGTATTATATTGTCATAGTGCATTACAGGGTGTTACAATATGAGTGTTAAAATGTGTATATTTTATATTGTATTGTGTTAGTGCGTTATGGTATGTGTGTTATAGTGTGTTATGTGTTATGCGATGTTAAAATGTGTTATATTGCGTATTCTAGTCATGTAATGTATTCTAGTGCAATGTGCTATAACGTGTTATTCTGTGTTATAGTGCATTGTAGTGTTATAATGCACGAACAGTGCATTGTTGCGTGTTATAGTTTGTATAGGTTTGTGTTATAATGTATTATTGTGTATTACAGTGTGGTATTAAGTGTTAAACTGTGATAATGTGTTATAGGATGTGTTATATGGTTTGCGTGTATTATGATGCGTGATAGTGTATTATAGAGTGTTAAAGCGTATCATGGGATCCACTACTATACACTGTAAATGCCTCTGCTAAACTACACGTGAAAATACAGTATAACACGCTTTAACATGCTATAACACCTTATAACACTCCATGATAAAAAGCAACAATATAACACCATGTTATAACATTATAATTAGAATAACACACACAAATAACAATAATATACTACAATAAACTATAGCAAACTATCTAGTGCATTGGTGCGTAGTGCATTGTAGTGTTATAATGCACTAACAGTACAATTGTTGCGTGTTATAGTGTGTATAGGTTTGTGTTATAATGTATTATTGTGTATTACAGTGTGGTATTAAGTGTTAAATTGTGATAATGTGTTATAGGATGTGTTATATTGTTTGCGTGTATTATGATGCGTGATAGTGTATTATAGCGTATCATGGGATTCTAATGTATTATAATGCGTTATCGTGTTTTATCGTGTATTGGTGTATTATGGTGTATGTTATACTTTGATACTGTTTGGTACTGTTTCATTGTGCTACACAGTTATGATAGTGTTAGTATCGTGTCTATTATCGTGTGGTATATTATTATAGTTTTAGTGCTAGACGTTAACTACTAGTGTCAGTGTTACTAGTGTTAACTACTAGACGCTAACATAGTGTTATATATAGTATGTTATAGTGTATTATATTGTGTGACAGTGTATTACACAGATTATAATATAATATGATAACACGCTATAACACGCTATAACAACATGATACAAAGCAACAATATAACACAACATGTTATGATATTCTATAGTACAATATCATTATATTTAGAATAACACACACAAATCACAATAATATACCAAGATAAACTATAGCAAACTCTCTATTCTATACTGTTTCATAGTGTTTTATAGTGTTACAGCAGATTCCAGTGAGTTAAGTGTATTATGCCGTTAGTCTGGTATAGTGTGAAGTAGTGTGTTATATAGTTTGATATTGAGTGATGTGAAATATTATAACGTGCCATATGTATCTCATCGTGTTAAGGTGTATTATATTGTTTATAGCATTATGACTTACTATATAATACTATATAAAAAGAAAAAGGAAATTATGACACAAAATTATAGTACACTTCTCACTGGATTCTGCTGTAACACTATAAAACACTGTAAAACAGTATAGAATACTATATAGATAATTTGCTATAGTGTATCATAGTATATTATTGTTATTTGTGTGTGTTATTCTAATTATAATT
Source organism: Okamejei kenojei (assembly GCA_035221665.1). Lineage (NCBI taxonomy): Eukaryota > Metazoa > Chordata > Chondrichthyes > Rajiformes > Rajidae > Okamejei > Okamejei kenojei. Next base: position 73,773,618 of record CM069141.1, read on the forward strand.
ATATTGTATTATAGAATATCATAACATTGTGTGTTGTATTGTTGCTTTGTATCATGGTGTGTGATAGCGTTTTATAGCGTGTCATACTGCATTTTCCTGTATTTTAGCATAGGGATTTACAGTGTATAGGAGTGTGCAGTATAATAAACATAATTGTGTATTATAGTGTGCCTTAACGTATTATATTGTTATAGTGCATTACAGGGTGTATTTTAGCGTAGGGATTTACAGTGTATAGGAGTGTGTAGTATAATAAAGATAATTGTGTATTATAGCGTGCCTTAACGTATTGTATTGTCATAGTGCATTACAGGTGTTACAATATGAGTGTTAAAATGTGTATATTTTATATTGTATTATGTTAGTGCGTTATGGTATGTTATAGTGTGTTATAGTGTGTTATGTGTTATGCGATGTTAAAATGTGTTATATTGCGCATTCTAGTCGTGTAATGTATTCTAGTGCAATGTGTTAGAACGTGTTATTCTGTGTTATAGTGCATTGTAGTGTTATCATACACTAACAGTGCATTGTTGCGTGTTATAGTGTGTATAGTTTTTTGTTATAATGTATTATTGTGTATTACAGTGTGGTATTGTGTTAAACTGTGATAATGTGTTATAGGATGTGTTATATTGCTTGCGTGTATTATAATGCGTTATAGTGTATTATAGAGTGTTACAGCGTATCATGGGATTCTAATGTCTTATAATGTGTTATCGTGTTTTATAGTGTATTGGTGTATTATAGTGTACATTGTACTGTTTGATACTGTTTGGTGCTGCTTCGTTGTGCTACACACACATTGATTGGAGGATTGGCGTACTGTGCATGTTGTTCCATTGTTTAAAAAGGGTTCAAAGAATAAACCTAGCAATTATAGACCTATTAGTTTGACGTCAGTGGTGGGCGAATTAATGGAAAGGATACTTAGAGATAATATATATAAGCATCTGGATAAACAGGGTCTGATCAGGAACAGTCAACATGGATTTGTGCCTGGAAGGTCATGTTTGACAAACCTTCTTGAATTTTTTGAAGCGCTAAACTAGGAAATTGATGAGGGTAAGCAGTGGATGTTGTCTATATGGATTTCAGTAAGGCCTTTGACAAGGTTCCCCATGGAAGGTTGGTTAAGAAGGTTTCAATCTTTGGGTGTTAATGGCGGAGTAGCAAGATGGATTCAACAGTGGCTGAATGGGAGATGTCAGAGAGTAATGGTGAATGGCTGTTTGTCAGGTTGGAAGCCGGACCAGTGGGGTGCCTCAGGGATCTGTGTTGGGTCCACTGTTGTTTGTCATGTACATCAATGATCTGGATGATGGGGTGGAAAATTGGATAAGTAAGTATGCAGATGATTACTAAGATAGGTGGTGTTGTGGATAATGAAGTAGATTTTCAAAATCTACAGAGAGATTTGGGCCATTTGGAAAAGTGGGCTGAAAGATGGCAGATGGAGTTTTAATGCTGTTAAGTGTGAAGTGCTACATCTTGGCAGGACAAATCAAAATAGGACGTACATGGTAAATGGTAGGGAATTGAGGAATGCTGTGGAACAGAGGGATCTAGGAATAACTGTGCATAGTTCCCTGAAGGTGGAATCGCATGTAGATAGGGTGGTAAAGAAAGCCTTTGGTGTGCTGGCCTTTATAAATCAGAGCATTGAATATAGGAGTAGGGAAGTAATGTTAAAATTTGTAACAAGGCATTGGTAAGACCAATTCTGGAGTATGGTGTACAATTTGGTCGCCTAGTTATAGGAAGGATGTCAACAAAATAGAGAGAGTACAGAGGAGATTTACTAGAATGTTGCCAGGGTTCCAGCAACTATGTTACAGAGAAAGGTTGAACAAGTTAGGTCTTTATTCTTTGGAGCGCAGAAGGTTAAGGGGGGACTTGATTGAGGTCTTTAAAATGATGAAAGGGATAGACAGAGTTAACGTGGATACGTTTTTCCATTGAGGGTAGGGAAGATTCAAACAAGAGGGCATGACATGAGAATTAATGGACAGAAGTTTCGGGGTAACGTGAGGGGGAACTTCTTTACTCAGAGGGTGGTGGCTGTGTGGAATGAGCTTCCAGCAGAAGTGGTGGAGGCAGGATCGATTTTAACATTTAACAAAGTGGATAGGTATATGGACGTGAAGGGAATGGAGGGGTATGGTCTGAGTGCAGGTAGATGGGACTAGGGGAAAACAAATGGTCGGCACGGACTGGAAGGGCCAGAGAGGGCCTGTTTCCGTGCTGTAATTGTTATATGGTTTATATGGTTACACAGTTATGATAGTGTTAGTATCGTGTCTATTATCGTGTGGTATATTATTATAGTTTTAGTGCTAGACGTTAACTACATTAGTTATAGTGTTATATATAGTATGTTATAGTGCATTATATTGTGTGACAGTGTATTACACAGATTATAATATAATGATGTGTATTATTGTGTTATATTCTGTTAAATGCAAGATAGTGTATAATAATGTGTTATTGGGTATTGTAATGTCGTGTGTTTGTGCTGGTGTATTATAATGTATTTAGTATGCAATATTATATGTGATGTGTGATGTGTGTGTTTATTGTAATATGCCATTGGGTGTAGTGTGATTGTATTTGCGATTGTATGTAGTTTTGCATGAATACATTGTAATCTGTGTTACACTGTGTTAACGTGTATCATAGTATTGTAGTGTGTAATGTTGTATTAGAATGAGTGTGTTTTTGTGTATCTGCAGTAGCACTATAAAATTATAAAACAATGTAACACACTATATAACAGTATAGCATACTATTTGTATTGTTATTAAAGTGTTTTATTATATAAGTGATATGGTGTCTAACAGTGTATTAAATTATTTTGTGTCGTATTGTCGTATGTGTGTAATACGTGTTATAGTGTTGATAGTGTATTTTGTGTTCTTATGTGTTATTATATCATATAGTTTTATATAGTAGGTTTTAATGTTAAAGGGTGTTTTTATGTATATGACCATATTAGTGAGTTATATTGATTTCTTAACACCTCAACACCTTAAATACCTCTAAACCCACTCAAAACCCCTCTAAACCCATCCAAATCCATCTAACACTATAACTCACTCTAAACCCCTCTAAACTATTCTAAACCTCTCCAAACATTTGTAAATCCCTCCATACACCTGTAAACCCGTCTAACCATCTCTAATCCCCTGCAAACCCCTTTAACCACTGAAATCCTCTATGCACACCTGTTACCCGGAAACACCTGTAAACCCCTCAAAGACCTCTAACCCAACGTAAATCCCTCTAATCCCTTCCAAACACCTCTAACCCCCTCTCAACCCCTCTACACTCCGTCCTAACCCCTGTAAACTCCTCTAAACCACTAAGCCTCTCTATACACCTGAAAACACTATAAACCCCTCTAAACCCCACTAAACCCCCCCAAACTCCCTCCAGAACCCTCCAAACGCCTCTAACCCCATGCCTTCTAAACTCTCTCCAAACCCTCTAAACCCATGGAAACACCTCTAAACCCCTGTGAACCACTCTAAACGCCGCTAAATCCCTATAAAACCCGTTGAGCAACTGTAAACCATTATAAACCCCATGTAAGCCGCCAAACACTTCTATACCCCTGTAAAGCACACCAAAACACCCTAAAACCCTCGAAACTACTGTACATCCTTCTAACCCCCCTGTAAACCCGTAACCCTCTTTAATCAGCTCTAAACCTCTGTAAACAAATCTAAACCACTCTAAACCCCTGTAAACGTCTGTGAAACCCTCTAAACCCTTGTAAACCCCCTGTAAACCCTTTTAAATCACTATAAACATCTCTGAACAGCTGCAAACACCTCCAACCCCCTCTAAACTCCTCTAAACCCACGTGGGCCACTCTAAACGCCTCTAAACTCCGCATAAGCCCGCGAAATCCACTAAACCCCTCTAAAACCCATGTAAACCCTTCTAAACCCCTCCAAACCCAGGTGGGCCACTCTAAACCCCTTTAAACCCCTCTAAATCCCACTAAACCCCTCTAACCCCCATATAAAGCACGTTAAACCCACTCTAAATCCCTCCAAACCCATCGCAAACATACCAAACCCACTACACCCCTCTGAACCCCTCTATACCCTGTAAATCTCCTGTAAAGCCCTCTATTCCACACTAAACACATGTAAAACCCAATAAACATCTCTAAACCCCAGCAAACCGCTCTAAACCACTCTAAACCTCTCTAAACGCATGTAAACACCCGGATTCACATGTAAACCCCTCAGAACCTCTGTAAATACCTCTACCCCATATAAATTCCTCTACACCCCTTCAAACTCATGCAAACCCCTCTAATCCCCACTAAACCCCTATAAGGCCCTCGATACCTCATGTAATCACCTCAAAACCCATGTAATCCTCTCCAAACCCTTGTAAACTTCTCTAAACCAACCAAACCTCCGTAAACCCCTCGAAACCCCTGTACACCTCTCTAAACCATCCAAACCGCTCAAAACCATTCTAACCACTCTAAACCTCTCGAAACACCTGCAAACACCTGTAAATCACTCTAACCCCCTCTAAATAGCTTTAAACCCCTCTAAACCTCTCTAGACCCCCCCCTCTAAAACTTCTCTAATCCTCTGCAAATTCCCTCTAAACCGCTGAACCGCTCTCGAACCCTCTAAACCCTTTAAACCCCTCTAACCCTCTGTAAATCCCTCTAAACCTCTGTAAATGCCTCTAACACCTGTAAACCCCTCTAATCATCTCTAATCCCCTGCAAACCCCTTTAAACACCTGTAGACCCCTCTGAACCCCTGTAAATCCATCTCAACACACCTGTAAACACCCGGAAACACATGTAAACCCGTCAAAACCTTTCTACATCCTACTACCCCATGTAAATCCCTCTAAATCCCTCCACACTCGAAACCCCTATAAACCCTCCTGTAAACCCCATGTAAATGCCTCTAAACCACTCTAATCCCCATGTAACCCCTCCTAAACACTTCTATATCCCTGTAAAGCCCTCGAAAACCCCCTAAACCCCACTAAACTCATGTAAATACTTCTAACCTCCTGTAAACCCATGTAAACCTCTCTAAACACCTATAAACAACTCTAAATCCACCTAAACCACTCTAAACACCTCCAACCCCATCCAAACCCCTCTAAACCCCTGTAAACCCCTCTAAACATCTCTAATCGCCTGCAAATCCATCTATACCACTCAGAACCTCTCTAAACACATGTAAACACCCGGAAACACCTGTAAACCCCTCTAAAGCTCTGTATATACCTCTAACCCCATGTACATCCCTCTAACCCCCTCCAAACCCATGCAAATTCTGTAAACCCATATAAACCCCTTCAAACTCCCTGCAAACCGCTCCAAACTCCTCTGACGCCATCCAGCCCCCTCTAAACGCTCGAAACCATTCCAAACCCCTCTAAACCTCTCTAAACATCTATAAACCTCTGTAAACAACTAAATGTACCTAAACGACTCTAAACACCTCCAAGTCCTCAAAACCGCTCTGCACCACTCCAGACCTCTCCAATCCCATCCAAACCGCTGTTAACCACTCTTCCATCTAAATACCTCTCAACCCTTCTAAACCACTCTAAACACCTGCAAACACCTCTAAACCCATCTAAACCCCTCTAAACCCCTGTATATCCCTGTAAAACCCGCTAAACCCCTATAACCCCATGTAAACCCATCTAAACCACTCTAAACCAATGTGGACCACTCTAAACGCCTCTAAACTCCCTATAAAGCCCTCCAAACCCACCTAAACCCCTCAAAACACCTCTAATCCCCTGCAAACCTCTGTACACCATCTAAACCCATCGCAACCCCTCTAAACCACTCTACACCTCTATAAACACCTGCAAACACATCTAAACCGCCTATAAACCCATCTAACCTCCTGGAAAACCTCATATTCGCTGTAAATCCCTCTAAACACCACTATAAACATCTCGAGCTCCATCTCCAGCTCCATCTCTATCTCCAGCTCCAACTCAAACTCCACTTCTATCTCCATCTCAAGCTCCATCTCCAGCTTCATCTCCGTCCCCTGTTCCATCTCCAGCTCGAGCTCCAGCACTGGAGATGGAGATGGAGCTGGTGATGGAACCAGCTCCAACAGATGGAACATCCCCTGTTCCACCTCCATCTCCCGCAGCTCCAGGACCATCTCCGAGTCTAGCTCCATCTTTATCCCTAGCTCCACTATCTTTTTCTGCAGTTCCGTTTCATTATCTCTCTAGCTCCAGCTCCAGTTTCCTCTCTAGTTGCATCTCCAGCGCCATCTCTAGCTCCACTCTGCCTCAGACATAAGCTCCAGCTCCATCTCCAGCTACATCTCAGGCACAATTTTCAGGTCCACCTCCAGATTTAGTTCCAGCTCCATCTCCTAGCTCCAGATCCATCTGTAGCTCCAGTTCCATCTCCAGAGCCATCTCCAGAGCCATCTCCATCTCCACCTCCAGCTCCACCTCCAGGTCCATCTCTCGCTCCAACTCCAGCACCATCGCCAAGTCCAACTCCTGCTCCATCTCTAGCTCTATTCCAGCTACATCTGCAGCTCCAGCTCTATCTCCGTCTCCAGTGGAGGTTTATCTCCAGCTCACTCCAGCTCTAATTTAACTCCACCTCCAGCTATAGCTCGTGCTCCATCTCCAGGTCTATCTCCAGCTCTAGCTAAAGCTCAATTTCCATTCCATCTCCAGCTCAATTCCAGCTCTAGCTCTAGCTCGTGCTCCAGCTCCATCTCTAGCACCAGCACTATCTCTAGCTCGACCTCCAGCTCCATCTCCAGCTCGAGCTCAAGCTCAAACTAGGGGCGCCGTCAAGTATGGCTGCCCTGTCGGAACTGCTGTCCTTTCACCCATTTTTAAAAAATTTCTAGTGAGTTAAAAATGTTTAATTTGGAGATCTTCTAGTCTTTTATGTGGTGGATGGGGGGGGGAGGGGGATGGGGAAACTGTATTTCTCAGTCCATACCTGTACTGAGAGCGGCTTCCCTCTGAGCTGCTGCTTCACCCCTTCCTCGCGGCCTACCATCGGTCTGGAGTGGCGATTCCTGTTGGGACTGGCTGGAACCCCAGCTTTGGTGGTGGCACAGCGCTGGGACACCATCACGGAGCGGGCGATGTCCTACCAGGATCGCCGTGCGGTAAGCTCTGGAGTAGTGTGACCGCCGACTCCAACATCGAGGAGCTGTGGCTGCAAAGCATCCAGCCGCAGGCAGCGCTGGATTTAAAAGAGCGCGGAGCCTGGGATCCGAGATCACCAAAGTCGGAGCTCGAACCAGCGCAGCATGAGGACTTTGGGTGGCGCTGTCTCCGCGGAGGAAGCGGCCGCTCCAGACATTCCAAGCCACTGAGGAGTGTTCACCCGACGCCGGAGTTCCAGCTTCCCGGCAACAGGGCCTGAAAACATCGGACTGCCGTAGCGGCGACTGCAGAGGCCACAATAGGCCCGACTATGGGTGAACAGGGGACGGGACCGGGCTTTGCTGTCTTCCCCCACATTGTGGGGTGATGTTTTTATGTTTATTGGTAAATTCTTTAATGTTGTGTTTTATCTTTATTTGTGTGATGAAATGGCAAGGCAAATGTCTCCAACACCAATTGGTGTATGTGATAATAAATATCCTTTGTACCTTTGTACCTTTGTACGTTTGTAGCTCCATTTCCAGCTCCAGCTCCAGCTCCAGCTCCATCTCCAGCTTAATCGTCAGCTCTAGCTCTAGCTCCATCTCCAGCTCCAGCTCTAACTAAAGCTCAATTTCCAGCTCAATCTCTAGCTCCATCTCCAGCTCTAGCTCTAGCTCAATCTCCAGCTCCCATCTCCAGCTCCATCTCTAGCTCCATCTCCAGCATCTCTAGCTCCATCTCCAGCATCTCTAGCTAGTACAGCTCTAGGTCCAGCACCAAATCCAGCTGTAACTCTAGCTCATTCTCCAGCTACATCTCCAGCTGTACTAGCTAGAGCTCCATTTCCAGCTCTATCTCCAGGTCTGGCTCCAGCTCCATCTCTAGCACCAGCACTAGCTCAAGCTCTACCTCCAGCTCCATCTCAAGCTCACTTTGCAGCTCAAGGTCTAGCACTATCTCTAACTCTAACTCTAGCTGCATCTCAAGCTCTTGTTCTAGCTCTATCTCAAGCTCCAAGCTCCAGTGATTTCTTGAGGCAAACCTCAAGAAATCACTCCCTAACCTCCACCAACATGTCTCCTGCTGCACCAGAGGACCAAACACCCTCGACCACTGCTACACCACCATCAAGAATGCCTATCGTTCTATCCCTCGCCCTCACTACGGTAAATCCGACCATACCGCGGTGCTGCTTCTTGAAGAGCGATGGAAGAGTGCACCACCAGAGCTGAGAACAGCACAGAGCTGGTCGGGGGGGGGGGGGGGGGGCAGAGGAAAAACTCCAGGACTGTTTGTAGTCTGTAGACTGGGCAATGTTCAAGGACTCGGCAACGGACTTGAACGAATACGCCACAGTCGTAACAGACTTCGTAAAGAAATGTGTGGAGGACTGCATCCCTACAAAAACCTTCCGAGTGTTTCCCAATCAGAAATCCTGGGTGAACTTTGAGATCTGCTCTCCTCTGAAGTCCAGACACCGGGCATTCACGTCTGATGATACAGTGGCCTACAAGAAGCCCAGATACGATCTTGGTAAGGCCATCAAAAAGGTCAAAAGGGACCTATGCTCCAAACTGGAGGATCAGACAGATGGAGCTAGAGCTGGAACTCGAGATGGAGCTAGAGCTAGAACTGGCGATTGAGCTGGAGATTGAGCTAGAGGTGTAGCTGGAGATGGCGCTAAAGTTAGATCTGGAGATGGAGCTGGAGATGGAACTAGACCAAGAGCTGGAGCTCCAAGGCGAAACCAGGAGGCAGTTGGAATGTTGACGAAATATCACTCCTTCACGAGTTCAATGCGTTGTACACACATGCGTTGTACACACGCAAATGGGGGCTCGGGAAGGCACATCGGAGAATACTGATGTGCCTTCCCGAGCCCCCATTTGCTGTGATGGTATTTCAGTCTCAGTCACAGAGGCCGATGTCAGGAAATCCTTCAGCGGGGTGAACCATCGAAAAGCGCCTGGACCTGATGGTATACCCGGCCGTGTTCTGAAAACCTGTGCGGACCAACTGGCTGGAGTTTTCAACCTGTCACTTCTGAGTTCTGAGGTCCCCACCCGCTTTAAAATGGCATCAATTATACCAATGCCCAAGAAGAGTAAGGTGGCGTGCTTCAATAACCATCGACCAGTGGCATTAACGCCTGTGGCGTTGAAGTGCTTTGAGAGGTTGATCATGGAGCAAATCAACATACCTCGACAAAAACCTGGACCCACTGCAGTTCGCTTCCCGCCACAACAGATCAATGGTGGATGCGATCTCGCTGGCCCTCCACTCCGCACTGGACCACTTGGACAACAAAAACCCATATGTCAGGCTGTTATTCATTGATTACAGCTCGGCATTTAACACAATCGTCCCCACCCCTGGTTACCAAACTCGCAGAACTGGGTCTCTGCGCATCCCTCTGCAATTGGATCCTCGACTTCCTCATTCACAGACCACAGTCTGTTCGTATTGGTGCAAATGTGTCAGCCTCGAAAACAATCAGCACAGGAGCACCTCAAGGCTGCGTGCACAGCACCCTGCTGTACTCACTCTATACTCATGACTGCATAGCCGATCACTGTGCGAACTCCATCATAAAGTTCGCTGACCACCCTACTGTTGTGGGACATATCACTGATGGGGATGAGTCAGAGTATAGAAGAGAGATCGAGCAACTGGCCATATGGTTCCAGCACAATAACCTGGCCCTCAACCCCAGCAAAACCAAGGAACTGATTGTGGACTTTGGAAGGAGTAGGATGGGTACCCATAGTTCCGTTTATATCAACGGGTCGATGGTTGAAAGGGTCAAGAGCTTCAAATTCCCGGGCATGCACATCTCTGAACGTCTTTCCTGGTCGGAGAACACTAATGCAATTATCAAGAAAGCACATCAGCGCCTCTACTTCCTGAAAAAAAATACAGAGAGTCGATTTGTCAAGGAGGACTCTCTCGTACTTCTACAGGTGCACAGTTGAGAGCATGCTGACTGCTTGCATCGTGGCTTGGTTCGACAACTTGAGCGCCCTGGAGAGGAAAAGACTACAAAAAGTAGTAACCACTGCCCAGTCCATCATCGGCTCTAACATTCCTTCCAGTGAGGGGATTTATCGCAGTCGCTGCCTCAAAAAGGCTGGCAGCATCATAAAGGATCCATCTCCATCTCCAGTTCCAGCTGCATCACCAACTCCAGCTCCATTTCCATCTTCATCTCCATCTCCAGCTGTAGCTCCATCTCCATTTCCATCCACTGTACCAGCTACAGCTCCATCTGTCTTCAGCTCCAGCTCATGCTCCAGGTTTAGCTCCAGCTCCAGCTCCAGCTCCAGTTCCAGCCCCATCTCGAGCACCACCTCCACCTCCAACTCTAGCTCCTTCTCCAGCTCCAACTCTATCTCCAGCTCTACCTCTACCTCTAGCTCTTGTTGCATCGCCAGCTCTATTTCCAGTTCCGTCTCCAGCTGTAACTCTAGCTCCATCTCCAGCTCGAGCGCTGGATCAATCTCCAGCTCAATCTCCAGCTCTAGCTCTAGCTCCATCTCCAGCTCCATCTCCATCTCCAGCTGTATCTCTAGCTCAATCTCCATCTCTATCTACAGCTCCAGCTCTAGCACCAGCTGCATTTCCAGCTCCATCTCCATCTCCAGCGTCATCTCTAGCTCTAGTTCCAGCTCGACCTACATGTCCAACTCTATATCCAGCTCCAGCTCCAGCTCTAGGTCATCCCGAGCTCCAGCTCCAGCTGTAGCTCCATCTCCATCTCCAGTTTCATCTGCATCTCCAGTTCCAGAGCCACCTCCATCTCCATCTCCATCTCCAGCTCCAGCTCCAACTCTAGCTACATCTCCAGCTCCATCTCTAGCTCCATCCCCAGATGTAGCTCTAGCTATATCTCTAACTTCAACTGCGTCTCCAGCTCCATCTGCAGCTCTAGCTCGAGCTCTATCTAAAGCTCCAACTCCAGGTATAACTCATTCTCCATTTCCTGCTCAAGCTGTAGCACCATCTCCAGCTCAAGCTCTACGAGCTGTAGTAGCTCCAGCTCCAGTTCATTCTCCAGCTGCATCTTCAGCTCTAGCTCCAGATCCAGCTCCAATTCTAGCTCCAGCTCTATTTCTAGCTCTATCTCCAGCTCTATCTCGAGATCTAGCTTTAGCTCCATCTCCAGTTTCATCTGCATCTCCAGCACCAGCGCCATCTCCATCTCCATCTCCATCTCCTGCTCTTGCTTCATTTCCAGCTCCATCTATAGCTCCATCTCCAGCTCCATCTCCTGCTCCATCTCCAGCGCCATCTCCAGCTCTAGCTCCATCTCCTGTTCCATCTCCTGCTCCATCTCCAGCTCCATCTCCAGCTCTAGCTTCATCTCCAGCTCCAGCTCTATCTCTATCTCCAGCTCACTCCAGCTGTAGGTTAACCATGTCCAGCTCTAGATCAGGCTCCAACTCCATATCCAGCTTTAGCTACATCTCCTGTAGCAACTCCAGCTCTAACTCCATCTCCAGCTCAATCTTTAGCTCTAGCTCCAACTCCAAATCCACCTTCAGCTGTACTAGCTAGACTTCCATCACCAGTTCCATCGCCACCTGCATCTCCATCTCCATCTCCAGCTCGAGAGCTAGCCCCATCTCCAGCTCACTCTTCATCTCAGCTAGCTCCATCTCCAGCTCCATCCCCATCTCTAGCTCTATCTCCAACTCCAGCTCTAGATCTGGCTCCATCTCCAGCTTCATCCCAATCTCCTGATCCAGCTCTAGCTCCAACTGCAGCACAATCCCAAGCTCCAGCTCTAACTCCATCTCCAGCTCCAGCTCCATCTCCAGCTCTAGCTCTAGCTCTAGCTCCATCACTAGCTCCACCTCCTGCTCCACCTCCAATTCCAGCTCCCTCCAACTCTAGCTCTACTCTATTTCCAGCTCCTCCAGCTCTAGCTTCATCTCCAGTGCCATCTCCAGCTCCAGCTCCATCTCCATCTCCAGCTCAATCTCCAGCTCCAGCTCTGGCTCCATGGAGCTGAATCCCTCCGATTATCTTTATTTCCCATAATAGGGACGAAGATATTTCTGGCATATCATTTATTTCAAAGAAAATCTTGATCTGTTTTGTGATGTATTATTGAGTTATTTTGTCTTTTAAAATTTGTGGGTTAAATCTCCATTGTCCCTGTTTTTTCCGTTTTACCAATTATTTTCATCATAAAAGTTAAAGGTGCATGTTCTGAAATTATAGTATTATGATATTTTGAATTATAAGTGAGTGGGATAAGTTTTAAATCTACCAAAAAATAATCTATACTTGAATAAGTTTTATGCACAGGTGAGTTTAATGAGTAGTCCCGCCCAGCTGGGTTTTGCATTCTCCAAACATCTTTAATATTACTAGTATCTGTATATGCATTTATTAGATCACTGGAATGCGATTTAAGTTTCCGTTGTTTTGATGATCTGTCCAAATAAGGATCTAGTGTACAATTTAAATCTCCTCCAATTATTGGTTGTGTTGTGACAATTCCAGGATAGTATTAACTATTTTTTAAAAAAAACAGCGGGCTGTCAAAATTTGGGCCGTATACATTGACAAAAATCTTTTTTGTGTGTGTATAATTCTCCTATTACAATAATATCAAAGACTGGGAATTGTGGCGATACTGAGGGTTGGAAATTAGGAGCGGCATTGGTCCAGCAAAGGGGATATTCTTTCAAACATCATCAGACCCACCTCTCCGCTTTACGTTGTTTGTCTGATTTCCTTCAATGTGCTTCATTCCCAAAGGCAATCACAAATTCCAGGGACCCGCTCAGGGCTTTGGGTGCCCAGTTACAAGGTGGACTGGGCGACATTTGTTAGTCTACAGGTTGAGGAATTAGTTCAACAGTTCGCCTCGGACCAAAATGACCCCTCCACTCTGTTTCACCACTCAATGCGATGGCGGCTCATATTACTGTAACCTCAACACCACACTCAATAGACAATAGACAATAGATAATATGTGGAGGGATAGGCCATTCGGCCCTTCGAGCCAGCACCGCCATCCATTGTGAGCATGGCTGATCATCCACAATCAGTAACCCGGTCCTGCTTTCTCCCCATATCCCCCGACTCTGCTACCTTCTAGAGCTCTATCTAACCCTCTCTTGAAAACATTCAGATTATTGGCTCCAGATGTCTTCTGGGGCACATAATTCTACAGAATAACAACTCTGTGGGTGAAAAGGTTTTTCCTCAACTCTGTTCTAAATGGCATACCCCTTATTCTTCAAATATGGCCCCTGGCTCTGGCTGGTGGTGGCAACTGCTTTGAAATGCTACACTGCAAATGCTTGATGGTGGTGGTAACTGCTTTGAAATGCTGCACTGCAAATGGATGTTTGTGGTGGTAACTGCTTTGAAATGCTGCACTGCAAATGGTTGCTGGTGGTTGTAACTGCTTTGAAATGCTGCACTCCAAATGTTTTTTGGTGGTGGTAACTTCTTTGAAATGCTACACTGCAAATGGTTGTTGGAGATGGTAACTGCTTTGAAATGTTGCAGTGCAAATGGTTGTTGATGGTGGTAACTCCTTTCAAATGCTGCACTTCAAATAGTTTTTGGTGCTGGAAACTGCTTTGAAGTGCTGCACTGCAAATGGTTGTTGGAGATGGTAACTGCTTTGAAATGTTGCAGTGCAAATGGTTGTTGATGGTGGTAACTCCTTTCAAATGCTGCACTTCAAATAGTTTTTGGTGCTGGAAACTGCACTGCAAATGGTTGTTGGTCGTGGTAACTGGACAACTCCCTGTTAGCACTGTATATTGATTTGAGATGAAAACGATACATCTTACGGCTCTGATTTTTGGCCATCTTACTCAGTCACTCCACGCAGAGGATTATTCCCATCAATGAAAAACAAAAGTGATAAACAACCAGTGTTAAAAAAAATGTAGAGAATGTCTCTCCTGTCAATCATGCCATGAAGGCCATGTACCTTCCGGTGCGACGGGAGAGAATTATAAAACCCAGAGGTGTGGGTGTGGCTCAGTCTCTGCAAGATGGGGAGTGACAGGTCACGAATCTGTCTGAACTGTGAATCAACTGAACACACTAACTGTTGACTGAACTGTGAGTGTGGTTTTTATGTTGTGAGTTATGTGGTTTTATAGTGGTTTTACCCTGCTTGAAATGGTATGAAACTGCATTTGAATGTGGTGGTCTTGCACCATGCATGAAATTGTATGCAACTGCACTTGAATTTGGTGGCCTTGCACCCTGCTTGAAATGCAATTTCATGCCACAGCCATGAGTCAACTGCCCGCCCACCAGCCGTAAGTGATTTGCCTGTAAAATGCATTTGGCCCACAATGTCCATTTCTTCTCTGCCTGATGTACCGGCATGCTTACCTTCAACAACTGACATACTAGCTCTCGTTGTATTTCCTCTTTTCCTAACATAACACCATTCAGATAATAATCTGCTTCCTGTTTTGGCCAACAAAGTGGATAACCTCACATTTATGCATATTAAACTGCACATTCCATGCATTTGCCCGCTCATCCAACCTATCCAAGTCACACTGCATCCTCATAGCATCCTCCTCATGGTTCACTTTGTGTCATCTGCAAATTTGCAAATGTTACCCTCAATCCTCTCATCAAAATCATCAATATATATTGCAAAAATCTGCGGTCCCAGTACCGACCCTTGTGGCACGACACTAGTTTCTGCCTGCCATTCTGAAAGGGACCCATTAATCCCTACTCTTTTTTTCCTGTCGGCCAACCAATTTTCGATCCATGTCAGTACCCTACCTCCAAAACCATGTGCTCTTATGTTTCCCTATAAGCTCCTACGTAGGCCCTTATCAAAGGCTTTCTGAAAGTCTAGGTACACCACATTCACTGGTTCTTCATTATTCATTTTCCCTGTTACATCCTCAAAAAAATCCAGAAGATTAGTCATGCATCATTTCCTCTTCGTAAATCCGACCCTGTCACTGCTATCCAAATATGCCGCTATCTCATCTTTTATAATTAACTCCAGCATCTTCCCCACCACCAATGTCATCCAAACCTGGTCCATAATTCCCTATTTTCTCTCTCCCGCCTTTCTGGAAAAGTCGGAAACATTAGCTACCCTTCAATAAACAGGAACTGATCCTGAATCAGATTCAGATTCGGATTCAGATTCACATTCACATTTATTGTCACATGCACCAATTAAGGTACAGTGATATTTGAGTTGCCATGCAGCCATAAAATTAAAAGAACCCCTCGCATATCCTTTATATCTTCCTTTATATTATTGGCTAGATTACTGTTGTACCTCATCTTTTCTCCACGCATTGCCTTTTTAGTTATCGTCTGTTGTTCTTTGAAAGTTTACCATTCCTCTGGCTTCCCGTTTATCTTTGCGATGTTATACTTGTATTTCATCTTTACACTGTCTCCAATCCACTCACCTCTCCTCCCCTCTCCCTTCTATTCTCCCACTTCTTTCCTATCCACACTCTCCCATCATCCCCTTTCCCATCTGCCCTCCCCTCCATCTACATTTCCCATCCGTTCTCTTGCTCATGTGCGGCAATGCACCCCCTCATATCGGACATCTGCTATCCCCATCCACTCTCTCCCCTCACCCATCCACACTCGTCCATCCTCTCACCCCACCCACTAACTGTGCACTCACATTCACTCACCCCGATCCACTTTTTACAATCCACTGCCTCCTATACACTCTCCCCCTCCACTCTCCCACGTCCATTCATTCTCGCGCATTCGTTATGCCCGTCCTCTCCTCTCATCCACTCTCTCACATCTACTCTCCGATCTCGCCTAGGCCACCCACTCTCCCATTCAATTTACCTCCTTGTCCTCTCGCTCCCATCCAATCTTTACACTCGCCCTCCCTCTCCCATGCACTCCTCGTCCTTCTCTCTCCCATACATACTCTCCCATTCTCCACTGCACACCACACCCCTTCACCCATCTCTCCAATTCACTCTCTCCTATCTTCACCATTATCTCCCCACTCCCTCCCCTCCTCCTCTCATGTTCTCCTCATTCCTATCCAATCTCCTCTGCTCCTCCTCACTTCCTCTCTCTTTCCCCTCCTCCTCTGACCATTTCCCTACACAATCCGTTCCCTCTATACATCATAGAAACATGGAACATAGGTGCAGGAGGAAGCCATTTGGCCCTTGGAGCCAGCACCGCCATTCATTGTGATCATGGCTGATCATCCGCTATCAATAACCTGTGCCTGCCTTCTCCCCATATCCCTTGACTACTCTAACCCCTAGAGCTTTATCCAACTCTCTCTTAAATCCATCATACCACTCCATCTCGTCCCTACTCCTTCTCTCCCCTCCTCATCCACATCTTCCTCATCACACCCCTCCCTCCCTCCACTCCTCATCTCCCTCTTTCCCTTCACTGCTCCCACTCTCCATTGCTCATATGTCAGCTACTCCTTTCACTCTCGCCCCCCATCACACCGTTCCATCTCTCCCCTCATCCTCTCCTTCTCTCCCCACACATCGCACTCTCTCTCTCGCCCCTCGGCGTCCCTGTCTGCCCATCACCACCCTCTCTCCACTCCCACTCACCTCCTCCTCTCAACACACAACTCCATCTCTCCCCTCCTCATCTCTGTCTCCACACCATACCGCTATCTCTCTCCCCATTCGTTCTCTCACACTCCCTCTCTATCCATGGATGGGTGATTTACAATGATTAGGAAATGTGTGCCTCGGAGAAAGCGTAGCGAGAACTCGGCTCTATCTACTTATACCAACGTGTCACCAACTGAGAATCCTCCAGCCGCTTATTTATTGTACAGACCCAGCAGAAGCAATATCATCACACCGGAGGGTGGGGAAGGCGGAGGGGGGAAAAGTGAATGGTGAGCATTCTCTAACTCATGAAATAAACAGGTACAACAGGAGCTGCTGAAGTGTCATAGTCGGGTGCATGGTGGAAATCGACCTTAGATTCTGGACCCAATTTGGGGGAAAAGCACGAGAGATGGTCCACCGCAAGAAGGAGATGGGACACTAATCCTTGGAGGAAGGTTACATCGGGCGGACAAGTCACTCGTGGGGGATTGTCAATTATTTGGGGCTCGGGGGTGTGTAACAGAGCTGACGGAACTAGGAGTGTGGGTAGATAGTTTCCTGAAAGTGGTGTCACATGATGACAGGGAGTGTTGTAGAGGAGAAGATCTTTCATTGCAGCTACATAGTTCCCTGAAAGTGGTGTCACGGGTAGATAGGGAATGTTGAAGGACAGAGGGATTTAGGACCGTAAAAGTGAATTCACAGTTAGATAGGATGGTCAAAAAACCTTTAAACGTCACTCTTCATCACTTAGAGTACTTAGTATCGAAATTGGGAGGTCATGACTCAGTTATATCAGCGGTCACATTTCGTGGATTGTGTTCGGTTCAGTGCACCATGTTACACCAAAGATGTTGTAAAGTAGGAATGATGAAGAAAAGATTTGCGAGGACATTGCCAGAACATGAGGGCCCTTGCACACAAAGGGTTCCGGAAGTATAGGAGATCTACCAGAGGAGGTAGTTAAGACAGATATAAAGAAACAGCTTTACATATACATGGATAGCACAGGTAGTAGAGGGAAACGGGCAAAACGCCGGCAGGTGGGACGTGTAGATGAGGCATGTTGGTTGGAGTGGGCGAGTTGGGTCGAAGGGCCTGTTTCCGTTCTGCATGTCCCTATGACTCGATGACTCTATGAGATGGGACAGTGGTCCCTGGGGGAGGAACATTCCAGACGGACTGTTCACAAATGGGAGAATGAACAAACATTCTCTGCATAGTCATGCCAGACGGGACACGTTGAAGAAGCAGGTGTGAGCGGCGGAGGGAGAAGGGATATTGCGAATAGTTCAAGGGCGGAATTTAACCTTGACTGGATCCCGCTGCGGAGGGAGAAGGGAGGTTAGGTCCCAGGGCGGAGATAATCCTAGACTGGTCAGCAATGCAGGGGGAGATTTGACGAATGGTCCCACGGCGAAGTTGAACCTAGACGGATCCCCACTACGGAGGGGGCAGGGACAAATGGTCCTAGGGCGGAATTTACCCCCAGACCAGTCCCCACGGCGGAGGGAGAAAGGACGATTGGTCCTAGCGGGGCGTTTACCACAGACCTGTCCCCACAGCGGAAAAAGACGGGGTGATTGGGTAAATGTGCTGGACTTCGCTGTGACTGTCTGGAGGTCCCGGAGCGGGGCCGGCGATGGGATCATCTGCCCGCGACTGACACCTGGGTGATCCGGCGGTGAATGTCAGGAGCTGCATCTGAGAGAGGAGAAATTTCGGCAGCTTCTGGAATGCGCTCAGGGCGTGGATTTATTTATGAGCAGAAGCACGGAGCTGAGCCCATATTTCAGCCCGCTCTTCACCTGCTCCCTGAACTTGGTCTGGGTCACCGCATAAATGAATGTGTTCGTGCAGCAGCTGGTATTCTTCAGCAAAACCCCGACGTTGAAAAAGATCCATTCAGATTCATTCCGTTCAGTTCCAATTCCTGTGATCTGATAATAGACGAAATTTGCAACTACCGTCATCCATAGAAGAATGAAGCTGCCAGAGATGGTGAAAAGTAAAACTACAGACCTCCTCCTGCTCTCCATCTCCGGGTCACTGCTGATCTCCCCCTTGCTCTGACTCCTTAGCCCCTTACGGACCCGACTGGCCACTAAAATGTGCCGGACTGTCAGAGCGTTGAACAGCAGGATTAGAGCGAAAGGGAGGAGCGGAGTTAAAACGGTGTCGAACCAGTCAAATGCCACCCACCCGGGATCAGTGTAATAACTGTCCACCATTTTACAACCCCACGGGACATTGTTGATAATTTGCCAGGGTTTCCGTGTGACGTAGCGGGGAACGTTTTTCAGGCAGAACAGAACGCCGGCTGTTGCGAGAACCGCAGCCGCAGTTTTCCCGGTGCAATATTTTGTTTTCAGCTTCTGGCAACAAATGGCTATAAAGCGATCAAAGGTGAAGCTGACGGTGAACCAGACAGAACAGTCTGTAGCTGCAGTCTTCAGTACATCCAAAACACTGCACACAGGGGTGATGGACAGGAAACTCCAAGAAAAATAATGATATCGGAGCCGAAACAAAATGACCGCGGTGATAAGGACCAGTAGATCGGCCGCTGCCATGGCCACCAGGTAGCGAGTGGTGCAGGTGGAGAGGCCGCACTTTCCTCGGGACAGGATCACAATCGCGATTAAATTCACTGCAGAAACACAAGAACGGACACTGGGCATTACTGAACACGTTCTCCGGGGCTGAACACAGGCTCGACCTTCATCTACAGAAAATTAATTTTGTAATTGATGCGTGGCTGCAAGTTTAACAATTCCTGCCCTGGCTCCGACTGTACCCACCAACCTGCTTCAGGGGAATTGAGATACGCGGAGGAGCGGAGTAAAGGGCGGGGAGGGAACGTGCAGCCACCAGCTACAATAGAAGGAATGGTCCTTTCCATAGTTAACCCTGCTCACAGTCTCCGATGGTTACGGGTTCACAGAATTAACCGTGACCGGCCGTGCTTAACCAGGGCTCTTGGAACTCGGCATCTGATGGGGGCGGAGAGGGTTCCAGAAGGAACGCATGAGCAACTTAGAATCCGGCAGGTTAAGAACAACATTCTGGTGGGTAGCGGCAATGATATAAAAAGAGGCGTAGATTCGGCTGTCAGAATATAAGAAAAATCACAGCATTAATTCAAAATATTGAACTGGGAGGATTAATATGGTTAGCTTATTCTTGTGCAACGATCACCTGGTGGGAAGCTTGTAACATGATTAACACACAAATTATAACAGTTACCAGGGACACCAACGGCAGCAATGATCGCGTTCAAGATTTTCTCCACACTGTAATATTCTTCTCGTTTTTCCCACATTTTCTCTTCCCACCGACGTGTCCTGTGAGCTACCGATAATCTCTCGAAATGAAATGCTGGGTCAGGACAATCCCTGTGATTTTAAACCATTAACCGTCTCCACCGGGACAGTGAAGTTTCAAAATAAATAAAAATAGCGATTTTGAAATAATTCGCAAACAGATGACATCAGCTAAGTGAACTCCTGGGACAGGTTGTGATTTATTCAGGGAATTGATTGAGAAATACCAAAGACTGGGAATTGTGGCGATAGTGAGGGTTGGAAATTGGGAGCGGCATTGGTCCAGCAAAGGGGATATTCTTTCAAACATCATCAGACCCACCTCTCTGCTTTACGTTGTTTGTCTGATTTCCTTCAATGTGCTTCATTCCCAAAGGCAATCACTCAGGGCTTCGGGTTCCCAGTTACAAGGTGGACTGGGCGACATTTGTTAGTCTACAGGTTGAGGAATTAGTTCAACAGTTCGCCTCGGACCAAAATGACCCCTCCACTCTGCTTCACTCAATGTGATGGCGGCTCGTCTTACTGTAACCTCAACACCACACTCAATAGACAATAGATAATACGTAGAGGGGTAGGCCATTCGGCCCTTCGAGTCAGCACCGCCATCCATTGTGAGCATGGCTGATCATCCACAATCAGTAACCCGGTCCTGCTTTCTTCCCATATCCCCCGACTCCGCTACCTTCCAGAGCTCTATCTAACACTCTCTTGGAAACATTCAGATAATTAGCTCCAGGTGCCTTCTGGGGCACAGAATTCTACAGAATCACAACTCTGTGGGTGAAAAAGTTTTTCCTCAACTCCGTTCTAAATGGCATACCCCTTATTCTTCAAATGTGGCCCCTGGTTCTGGATTCCCCTAACTTCGGGAAAATGTTTCCTGCTTTTTGCGTGACCAATCCATTAATAATCTTATGTTTCAACAAAATCCCCTCTCATCTTTCTAAATTAAGCTCAGTCGCTCCATTATTTCACTATCTATAATACTAAAAGTAAGATCTTGATCACTTCCTGTTTTTCTGTTTCATGATTTTTGAAAAAACGCTGCCACTTACTGCTGTGATTTTTAGCCATCTTACTCAGAGTCCCCCTTCGCTGCGCAGGACAAGTGGATTTTTCCCATCGATAAAAATAAAAGAGTTATTAATGTTTAATAAATGTAGACTTTCTCTCTGTTGCCCCTGCTGGTGGGAGAGGGGAGGAACTATAAACCCGGAAGTTTTGTGCCTCACTCAGTCTCAGCAAGATGGAGGACGCGGGAGGGTCACGGCTCTCTGAGCTGTGAATAACACTGAACACATGTCTATTCAACTGTAAGTGCCCTTAATGTGGTATGGAAATGAAATTATGGTAACTGCTTTGAAATGCTACACTACAAATGGTTGCTGGTGGTGGCAACTGCTTTGAATTGCTACACTGCAAATGGTTGATGGTGGTGGTAACTGCTTTGAAATGCTGCACTGCAAATGGTTGTTGGTGGTGGTAACTGCTTTGAAATGCTGCACTGCAAATGGTTGTTGGTGGTGGCAACTGCTTTGAAATGTTTGCACTGCAAACGGTTGATGGTGGTGGTTACTGCTTTGAAATGCTGCACTCCAAATGTTTTTTGGTGGTGGTAACTTCTTTGAAATGCTACACTGCAAATGATTGTTGGAGATAGTAACTGCTTTGAACTGCTGCAGTGCAAATGGTTGTTGGTGGTGGTAACTGTTTCGAAATGCTGCACTGCAAATGGGTGTTGGTGGTGGTAACGGTTTTAAAATGCTGCATTGCAAATGGTTGTTGTTGGTGGTAACTGTTTGGAAATCCTGCACTGCAAATGGTTGTTGATGGTGGTAACTGATTTGAAATGCCGCACTTCGAATTGTTCTTGGTGGTGGAAACTGCTTTGAAGTGCTGCACTTCAAACCCGGAAGTGTGGGTGTGGCTCAGTCTCTGCAAGATGGGGAGTGAGAGGTGACGAATCTGTCCAAGCTGTGAATCAACTGAACACACTAAATATCTACTGAACTGTGAGTGTGGTGTTTATGTTGTGTGTTATGTGGTTTTATGGTGGTTTTACCCTGCTTGAAATGGTATGAAACTGCATTTGAATATGGTGGTCTTGCGCCATGCATGAAATTGTATGTAACTGCACTTGAATTTGGTGGCCTTGCACCCTGCTTGAAATGCAATTTCATGCCATAGCCATGAATCACCTGCCCGCTCACCAGCCGTACGTGATTTGCCAGTACTGACTGAACAGTCACCCCAAAAATGCATTTGGCCCCACAATGTCCATGCTAGCCCTCTGGAAACCAGTCACTTCAGCCAACAATACCCACACTAGCGCTCCAGAAAGCCCCCCCCCCCCCCCACTTGCCACCAATATTGGAATTGGTGGAGAGGTGGTATATTGCGACGTGGACTATCCCTCGCATGTGAACATGGGGCCCAACGGCTCCCCTCAGTCTAGTATGAAAATATAATTCCCGCGATCTCGGTAATTAACCTCGTGAAACGACTCTGCACTCCCACAATACCAAAAATGTCCTTCCTCAGATATGGAGACCAATACTGCGGACAATTCCCTGTGTGTTGTCTCAATATGGCCCTGCACAACTAGAGAATCAGCTCTTTGCTCTTATACTCAATTCGTCTTTTTATGAAGGCCAACATGCCAATAGCTTAGTCTGAAGAGGTGCTGAATATAGTAAACACTTCCCTTCAATTGGGGCATTTTCCCCAAAGCCTTAAAAACTGCAGTGATCAAGCCCCTATTGAAGAAGCCTAATCTGGATGCCTCAGCTATGAGCAGCTACAGGCCCATATCTAATTTAGCATTTCTGGCAAAGATCATTGAAAGGATAGTTTACCAACACATTTACTGCTTCATGATCCAAAACAATATTTTTATTGTTTTCCAGTCGGGATTTCGGCCATATCACAGCGCTGAGACTGCACTTACTAAGGTCCTAAACGGCATCCATCTAAACAATGATGCATCAAAAGCATCAAAAGAGCTGCTTTTGATACGTTGGACCATAACATACTGCTTGATAGACTGGAGAAGTGGGTAGAACTCACTTGTTCTGTGCTGGACTGGTTCAAATCCTACTTGAAAGATCAGGATTATTTTGTTTCTGTTAGGACTGAATGAGGAGGAGGACATAAATGCAAGCTCAGACACAGGGCAGATCCGTATTCAGAGTTTAATCGGTCCAAGTCAATACACAGGTAAGCAAGCACAGAGGCAACAGTATAATCTAGGAACAGGCAAAAACAGTGGTCGAAAAACAGGCAATGGTCGAGTTCACAAAGTCACAATATTTCTAGAGCTGGAACGAGGTGATACCAAGTAGCATACACAACAAACTGGCAATGAGAACTAAAGCACAAAGGGCTTAAATACAGACTTAACAGGGGATAACGAGACACAGGTGAAACACATCAGGGTGGGGCCAACCATCACATGAGGGTAAACGACCTGACAGGAAATGGGACCTGAAACAAGAGATGTGAGACACCAAAATAAAAGAATGCAAACTCAAATACCAAAAACCAATAAGAAACAGAAACTAGATCAAACGTGAGACCTGACAGTTTCCCTTGGTACTTATGAATCAGAACGTACAAAACTCACATGCAGGGTTCCTCAGGGCTCCATTCTTGGACCCATTTCGTTCAATATTTACATGCTCCCCCTAGCTCAGATCATAGAGTATTTTAACATATCCTACCTACTTATGCCGATGACACACAACTTTATATCGCAGTGTCACCACATGACCATAGTCCCCTACACTCACTGAGTCAGTGTGTCAAACAAATCAATGAGTGGATGAACCAGAACTTCCTCCAGCTCAATGCAAATAAGACAGAAATTATTGTCGTTCGTCCCAAAAATACAAGGCTAGAGATGAGTGCTCAACTTGACTCAATCGCACTGAAAACCGCAGACAAAGCCAGAAACCTTGGTGTAGTTATGGACTTGGACTTGAATTTTAACAGCCATATAAAGACCATTACCAAATCTGCCTATTACCATCTAAAAACATTGCAAGAATCAAGGGATTTCTGTCCAAAGAAGACACTGAAAAACTTGTTCATGCATATATCTTCAGTAGGTTAGATTATTGTAATGGTATCTTTACAGGTCTCAGTAAAAACTAATTAAACAACTGCAGCTTATCCAGAATGCCACTGCCAGAGTGTTAACCAACACCAAGAAAATGGACCACATTACACCTGTCCTAAATCTTTGCACTGGCTCCCTGTGTGTAAAAGGATAGAATTTAAAATTCTGTTACTGGCCTACAAGGCACTGAATGGTCTGGGTCCAAAATACATCTCTGACCTTCTTGTTGTATATGAGGCACCTAGACTCCTCAATTCTTCAGGGACATGTTTACTCTGTGTTCCCAGGGTCAGAACTAAAAAGGCTGAAGCAGTGTTCAGTTTCTATGCTCCATACCTGAGGAACAAGCTCCCTGAACACCTGAGGTGTGTACAGCTGTAAGCTCATTTAAATCAGGCCTAAAAACACTGATGTTTACTGTAGCTTTTCCATAACCCAACATGCAGATAATCTTAACCTTCTAATCTTATCCCTTTTATGTGCTTTTAAAATCTTTTTATTGTTTTAGTGACTTTGTTTTACTATTCATGCATTTGTCTTATTGCTTGTTTCGTAGTTTTTGATTATTGGCTATTTTGTTGTCCTGTGTTGTATGGTTGTTCTGCTGTCTTTTTACTACGTTATTCTTTTGTTTCTTTTGTAAAGCACTATGAATTGCTGCTTGTACGAATGGTGCTATATAAATACATTTGCCTTGCCTTGCCTTGCCTTGAAGAAGGGTTTCAATCTGAAAAGTTGCCTATGCTCTTCACTCCATAGATGCTGCCTCACCCGCTGTGTTTATCCAGCATTTTTGTCTACCTTCGATTTTCCAGCATCTGCAGTTCCTACTTAAACATTAACTTTCTTCACTGCCTGATGTACCAGCATGCTTACCTTCAACGACTGATGTACTAGAACTCCCAGCTCTCGTTGTACTTCCTCTTTTCCTAACATGACACCATTCAGATAATAATCTGCCTTCCTGTTTTGGCCAACAAAGTGGATAACCTCACATTTATGCATATTATACTGCACCTGCCATGCATTCGCCCACTTATCCAACCTATCCAAGTCACACTGCACCATCATAGCATCCTCCTCACGGTTCACTTTGTGTCAGCTGCAAATTTGCAAATGTTACCCCTAATCCTCTCATCGAAATCATCAATGTATATTGCAAATAGCTGCAGTTCCAGTACCGACCCTTGTAATACCGCACTAGTCCCCGCCTGCTATTCTGAACGGGACCCATTAATCTTTTTTCCTGTCTGCCAACCAATTTTCGATCCATGCCAGCATCTATGGAGTGAAGAGCATAGGCAACTTTTCGGATTAAACCCTTCTTCAAGGCAAGGCAAGGCAAGGCAAATGTATTTATATAGCACCATTCGCACAAGCAGCAATTCATAGTGCTTTACAAAAGAAACAAAATAATAACATGGTAAAAAGACAGCAGAACAACTATACAACACAGGACAACAAAATAGCCAACCTTCAATACCATGTGCTCTTATATTTCCCACTAATCTTCTACGTATGCCCTTATCAAAGGCTTTCTGAAAGTCTAGGAGAAAAGTCATATTCCGCCAAGGTAAGTGACTGGAAAAGATTTCCCCCTTCCCCTTCCAACCCACGCCCCGCCCCCCCCCACCACCTCCACATAAAAACATGCCTGAAGACATTAACACATACATTTAGAAATACTAAAAAAAACAAAACAAGCCGAAATGACCGACAAACTGCTGGCGAAGCTGCGACGCGCAGCTCCACACAATTGGAAAATTATCACCAATGCATCCACGATTTCTGGGGCCACTTTCTTAAGTACCCCAGACCATCAGGACCTCGGGATTTATCAGGCTTCAGTTGAGTGATGAGTCTACCCAACACAATTTCCTACCTATTGTGAATTTCCTCAGTTCCTCCGTCACCCAAGGTCCTCTCGCCATGAATACATCTGGGAGATCGTATTGTCTTCCTTAGTGAAGACCAATCCAAAGTACCTGTTCAACGTCTGTCATTTCTTTGTTCCCCATAATGAATGCAGCTGTTTCTGTCTTCAAGGGTCCAACTTTGGTCTTAACTATGTTTTTCCTCTTCGCATATCCAACAAATCTTTTACTATCCTCCTTTATATTCTTGGCTGGACTACTATTGTACCTCATGTTTTCTCCCCGCATTGCCTTTTTAGTTATCTTTTGTTGTTCTTTGAAAGTTTTCCAATCATCCTCTGGCTTCCCGTTTATCTTTGCGATGTTATACTTGTATTTTATCTTTACACTGTCCATGACTTCCCTTGTCAGCATCGGTCGCCTCTTACTCACCTTCTTCCTCTTTGGATTGAACTGATCCTGCCTATTATTGATCAGCAACACCTGTCATTGTTGCTCCACTGTTATCCCATCTAGTGTGTCTTTCCAGTCAACTTTCATCTGTTCCTCCCCCATGGCTCCACGATCCCCTTTGCTAAACTGTAATACTGACACTTCGGATTTTCCCTTCTCCCTCTCAAATTGTAGATTGCAACTTAAAACGGGACAGAAGACGTTAACAGACTGAGCGGCGGACTGGCTTGCGAAGCAAAAAGGGCTGTTGAGCCAAAACCAAAGAGGCCAAAGTCAGGCAACGCCATGGTAGTTGGAGACGCCATTGTGAGAAGTACGGACAGGGGGTTCTGCGGCAACAGACGGGATTCGAGGATGGTGTGCTGCCTTCCTGGTGCACGATACAGGATGTCACGGCCAGAGAGCAGAAAATCCTCAAGGGCGAAGGTGAACAGCTGGAAGTGGTAGTGCATGCCGGCACAAATGATGTCAGAAAGAAGGGGATGAATATTCTGAAGCATGACTTTAGAGAGCTCGGAAATTTCTTAAAAGCAGGACCTCTAGGGTGGTTATCTCCGGTTTGCTTCCAGTTCCTTGTGCTGGCGGGAGAAGGAACAGGGAGATAAAGGACCTGAATGTGTGGCTGAGGAACTGGTGCAGGGGGCAGGGATTTGGATTATTCGACCACAGAGATCTGTTTTGGAGTAAAGGGAAACTGTACAAAATGGACGGATTGCACCTTAATTAGTGGAGGACCAGCATTCTGGCAGGCAGGTTTGCCACTGCTACACGGGTGGTTTTAAACTGAATAATGGGGGTGGGGTGCCATGTGGGATAGTCATGATGGAGTTAAAGGGAAAGAGAGTAAAGGGATAGTTAATGACCCCAGAATTAATGGGGGGGGGGGGGGGGGGGGGAAAGCTTACAAAGGGATCGGAGAGTCTGGCCAAGTGTAATGGGGATCGATGTGAAAGGTGAGATGCGAAAATAATTAAAAGTATTGGAAATGAATGCGCGAAGTATAAGACGTAAAAAATAAGATGAGCTTGAGGCTCAATTAGAGGTTGGTAGATATGGCATTGTGGGGATTACTGAGATGTGGCTGCAGGAGAAGCGGGTCTGGGAACTTAATATTCGGGGTTAATCATCCTATAGAAAGGACAGGCAGGTGGGCAGAGGAGGGGGTAGCTCTGCTGGTGAGGGGTGGAGTTCAGTACCTTGCGAGGGAAGACATACGGACTGATGAGGTAGAATCACTGTGGATTGAGTTGAGGAAATGTAAAGGCAAGAAGACACTAAATGGTGTTACTGACCCCCCAAATAGTAGCCCGGATGTAGGATGTAAGTTGCAGCAGGAGTTCAAACTAGCATGTAGCAAAGGTAATGCCACTGTGGTGATGGGGGATTTCAATTTGCAGGTTGACTGGGAAAATCAGGTTGGATCAGGACCCCAAGAAAGATAGTTTGTGGAGTGCCTCCGAGATGGATTCTTAGATCAGCTTGTAATGGAGCCGACCAGAGAAAAGGCAATTCTGGATTTAGTGTTTTCCAATGAACTAGACATGATACGAGAACTCGAGGAAAAGGAACGGCTTGGAGGTAGCGATCATAATTTGATTAGTTTTAATCTGCAATTTGAGAAGGAGAAGGTTACATCGGAAGCGTCAGTGATGTAGTTGAACAAAGGGGACTATGAAGGCATGATAGAGGAGCTGGCCAAGGTAGACTGGAAAGGGACCCTAGAAGGAATGACGGCGGACAGCAATGGCAGGAATTTCTGGGCATAATCCGGAAGACATAGCATCATTTCATTCCAAAAATGAAGAAAGATTCCAAGGGAAGTAGGAGGCAACTGTGGCTGTCAAGAGATGTTAGGGATAGAATAAAACTAAAAGCAAAGATGTACATTACAGCAAAGAGTAAGCGGAATCCAGAGGATTGGGAAACCTTCATATGAAGGTCATCGGATGGAAACAAAATGGGCAATACGGGCTGAAAAGATGAAGTACGAAGGGAAGCTGGCCACGAATATAAAGAAGGACAGTAAAAGCTTCTTTCGATATGTTAAGGGAAAAAAATAGCAAAGTCACATGTGGGTCCCTTGAAGGCAGACAAGGGTGAAATTATTAAGGGTACTAGGACATGGCAGAAGAGATGAACAGGTACTTCGGATCTGTCTTCACTAAGGAAGACACAAACAATCTCCCAGATGTACTGGAGGACAAAGGGGGTAGAGGAACTGAAATCCCCTGGGTCGGATGGTCCGCATCCCAGGGTCCTCGGGGAGGTGGCTCTAGAAATAGTGAACGCATTGGTGATCTTTTTCCAATATTCAATAGATTCAGGATCAGTTCCTGTGGATTGGAGGATAGCTAATGTTATCCCACTTTCCTAGAAAGGAGCGACAGAGAAAATGGGGAATTACAGACCAGTTAGCCTGACTGGTGGGTAAGATGCTGGAGTCAATTATTAATAATTATCAATTATTACCCCAGGTAATAATGGGGCATTTGGATAGCAGTAAAAGGATGAGTCCAAGTCCACATGGATTTATGAAAGGGAAACTTTGCTTGACTAATCTTCTGCACATTTTTGAGGATGTAACAAGTGAAATGGATGAAGGGGTGCCAGTGGATGTAGTTTATCTAGCTTTTCAGAAACCTTTGATAAGGTCCCACATGAGGTACGTAACTAAAATTAGAGCACATGGTATTGGGGGTAGTGTGTTGACATGGATAGAAAATTGTTTGGCAGACAGGAAGCAAAGCATAGGAGTGAATGGGTCCTTTTCAGAATGGCAGGCAGTGGCGAGTGGAGTGCCACAAGGCTCAGTGTTGGGGCCGCATCTGTTTCCCATATATATTAATGATTTGGAAGAGGGAATTAGGAGCAACACTAGCAAGTTTGCGGATGACACAAAGCTGGGTGGCAGTGTGAACTGTGAAGAGGATGTTAGGAGGTTGTAGGGAGACCTGGACAGGTTGAGTGAGTAGGCAGATGCTTGGCAGATGCAGTATAATATAAATAAATGTGAGGTTATGCAATTTGGCGGCAAAAAACAAAGGAGCAGATTTTTTCTCAATAGGGTTAGGTTAGGTAAGGGGGAGGTGCTATGAGACCTGGGCGCCCTTGTACACCAGACACTGAAAGTTGGCGTGCAGGTACAGCAGGTAGTGAAGAAAGCTAATGGAATGTTGGCCTTCACACTGGAGGATTTCCCTATAGGTGTAAAGAGGTGTAAAGGTGTATAGGGCACTGGTGAGCCAATATCCGGAGTATTGTGTACAGTTTTGGTCTCCAAATTTGAGGAAGGACTTCTTTGTGATTGAGGCCGTGCAGCGTAGGTTCACGCGATTGATCCCTGGGATGGCGGAACTGTCATATGAGGAAATATTGAAAAGACTAGGATTGTCTTCACAGGAGTTTAGAAGGATGAGGGGGGATCTTATAGAAACATATAAAAGGGCTGGAAAAGCTAGATGCAGGAAAAATGTTCCCAATGTTGGGCGTCCAGAACCAGGGGCCACAGTCTTGGAATTAAGGGGAGGCCATTTAAGACTGAGGTGAGAAAAAAACGTTTTCACCCAGAGAGTTGTGAATTTGTGGAATTCCCTGCCACAGAGGGCAGTGGAGGCCAAATCATTGGATGGATTTAGGAGAGTTGGATAGAGCCCTAGGGGCAAGTGGAATCAAGGGATATGGGCAGAGGACAGGCACGGGTTATTGATTGGGGACGAATAGCCATGATCACAATGAATGGCGGTGCTGGATCGAAGGGTTGAATGCCTCCTCCCGCATCTATTTTCTATCATATTACCCGACGAGGCCGTTAACCATTCACTCCTTGCTTGCCTGAAATGGACAATTACATAATCTGCCTTCATCGCCTCTGAAGAATAACATACCAAAGACTCAGAGAATAGAAACATTGCCACCTCAGAATTGCCCTAAACGCAGTTAAAGTGGCGAATAATGCAGCAGCGCCCCGTTTCCAATCTTACCCACTCCACCCTTACTGCTGTCACTTTCGCTAACCTGTTATTATCTCCCCTATACTCTCTATTCTCCCTCTCTACATCGCCCTATCTCTGTCTACCTCTCTCCCCTTACCCCCATCCCCTTCCCCTTTCACTCTCATTGCATCTCGCCCTCCGTTTTTCCGTATTCTCTGACCGTTCCCGGTCTAGCTTTTGCCATCCTACTCGCTCTGAACTTCCCTCTCTCTTCATCATCCTACTCTCCCTTATATAGTTCACTCTCCCTCCGTCTCTTTTACTTTCGTCCTCCGTTATCCATTCCTTTCATCTTTGCACCGCCTGCTCGCAATCACTTCTCTTTCCAACGCCTTTCTTGTAAAGTGTGGTTAAAACGGTTAGCCAACATGCGATGTAACAGCTGGCCATATACCACTGCCCTCACACTCCAGCAGCACTTCCAGTTGAGACAAATGTTCACCTGCGCCTCTTCTAATCTCCTGTGCTGCATGCGGTGCTCCGGATATGGTCTCCTTCACATAGGCGCGCTCAAGCATTGACTCGCCGGCCGTTGCGCCAACTTACCCTCTTTCCGCCAAGGCCTGCTGGATCACCAATTGCCTACTATTGTAACTCCCCTTTCCACATTGATCTTTCTGTCCTCGGCCTCCTCCATTGCCAGAGTGTGGCTACATGCAAACGGAAAGAACGCCACTTCATATTCCGCTTTTGTACTTTAAACCAAGTTGTATGAACATTGAATTATCCAAGGTTAGGTAGCTAGCTTGCAAATTCCCGCTTTCAACCTTGCCCTTCCTCAAGCCTCACGCGGACCCCCACCTAGTCATCCCCTCTAACTCCCCTTCCAGCGATATTCCTTCCTCTCTCTTTATTATTCAATCCTTATCTCGCACCTTTTATCGTTAAACCGCTGGTCTCAACCACCTGACTATGAAAACCCTATTCACGTGCATCCGTTCAATTTTTATCTCGCTTTGTCCTGCCTCCTTCTGTTCAGCCTTCTCCCCCTTCCCACCACAATCAGTCTGAAGAAGGCATAGGTGACGTATCCCATGCCTTCTATGCGATACGCCACCTATCCCATAGAATGCATTTTATTTGAAATGCATCACAGCTTGGTCTGGGAACAGCTCCATCCAAGACCGCAAGAAATTTTAGCGATTTGTGGACGCACCTCAGACCATCACACAAACCAAACTCTCTTCTATTGACTCCGTTGATACCCCACGCTGCCTCGGCAAGGCCCGCAGCATAATCAAGGACGTGTTGCACCCTGGTCACTGATGAAACTCCCCTCTCTCATCAGGCACGAGGTATAGAAGTGTGATATCGCACTCCTCCAGATACATGAGAAGTGTATTTTCAGCTGGTATTAGGCAAATGAATCACCCGAACATAACCAAAGAACAGCGTTGTCTACTCCTTTGGTGATCGTCGGACTATCCTTGAACGGACGTTGCCGGCTTTACCTTGCACTAAACGTTATGCCCTTATCATGTATGTAAACGCTGTAAATGGCACGATTGTAATCGTGTATTTTATTTCTGCAAAAACGGAGAGCACGCAACAAAAGCTTTTCCCTGTACCTCGGTACACATGGCAACAAACTACAGTATACCACTGGACTAAACTAAACATCTCGCAGCATGACTAGAATTGGTTATTTTTGTGTGTGACATTGTAAGTGTGTGAGTCCATGCATGAGTGTGTTAGCACGTGAATTTGTGTGCGAAAGTGTGCAAATGAGTTGGAATGTTTATGTATGTGCATGCGATTGCAATTATTTCAATGACACTGCAATGTCCTAGGTACAGTGACATGCTTAACTATACAGAAAACCCGGTAAAATCATGTAGCAGGACTCATCTAGGTCGCACATTTTGACACCGACAAAGTTGCTGCCGTTGGCTGAATAATTCTATCTCCTGCATACCGCCGCAGACGGCGGTGAGAGACGCGCTCGGGAGAGATCATTCTCTCGGCGGCCTTCCTCGCTCTCCGTCGGTCCACCTCACTCTCTGCCGTTGCTGGCGGCTCCCGCCCGGCTCGCTGCTCGCTGCTCCCGAGCGCGTCTCTCACCGCCGTCTGCGGCGGGCGAGCCGGGCCGACTGGAGGTCTTGGCCCCGCTGATCGGGAACACTCCAGGCCGCGCTGCGCTGCTCGCCGCGAAAACCGCGATCCTTCTGACACCAAAAATACATAAGTGTGCATGCGGGTCTGCTTGTTCCAGTGGGGCAGAGTTTGTAGGCGAGCCTGCATTTTGTGCGTTTGTTTCTGTGCGATTGCGTGAGTGTGCGTGTGAGTGTATGAGGATTAATAAGTGTGTATGCAAGTACGATTGCATGTATCTGTGATTCGGGAGAGTGCATTTGTGAGTGACAGTGTTTGCGTGAGTGAATGTGCGAGGCTGTTTGTCTGTGAGACAAGGTGAGAGAATATGTGAGAATGTGAGTTTATGTGAATGTTTGAGTGTGATTGTTTAATAGTGATAAAGCATGTGACTGTTTGAATATACGATGGTGTTGAGTAAATGATTGCCCGTGAGGGTGTTAGTGCATAGGTGTGTGCGAATGAGTACGTGTTTCTTCGTGCTTGTAGGTTTGTACATCTGTTAGTGTATGTGCATGTGTGTGATTGTATGTGAGAATATGTGAGAGAGTATTTAAGTATGTATGATTGTGTGTGCGCGGTTGTGTGCGTGTTCAGGTGCGGGTATGTGTGTGTGTTTGACACACCCATGGGGTTAAGAGGAAGAGATAGATCAGCCACGATTGAATTGCGGAGTAGTCTTGATAGACCGAATGACTTAATTCTGCTCCTATAGCTCATGATCTTATGATCTTATGACTGTATTTAAGTGCGTAGTTACTCTTAAGTGTGTACAGCATAGGTGTGTACGATGAGTCTGAGTTTACAAGAATGTCAGTGTGTGACAGTGTGAGTGTTTGTGGTGTGAAAGTTCCATTGATTTGAGTGAGTGAGTGTGCGGAAGTGTTTGATTGTGTGTTGTGAGCGTGTGTAGGAGATTGCAAACGTCTATTGCGTTGTGATTAACTGTATGTGTACGATTTTGTGAATATACGAGAGTGTGTGAGCGAGTGTGATTATGTGAATGTGTAAGTTCCTCCATGAGTTAGAGTGTCCAAGGGTCTGTGTGTGGATGTGACAGCGTCCGTGAGTTTCAGTGCGTGGCATTGTGTGCGTGGAAGTTTTTTGCTGTGTAAGTTTGTTTTGCCGTGAGTAAGGGTGGGTATTGTGTGAATTGAGTAAGTGTGTGAGATTGTGATTGCCTGTGTGGGTACGTGTCTGTGGAATATGCAATGACGCACAAAGGGGAGGAAGCAATGGAATGACGCACTGTGGTGTATTATTGATGAACTGAAACAATATGTGGTAATACTGATAGCGTGACAGTGCTATCTGTGCTAATTCAGAGACACGCTGAGAGGTCGGAGTGATGGAGTGACACACTGTGGGTAGTATTTATTGAGTGACACATTATTGGATGGTACCGATGCAGTGACTAACCATGGTGTACTACTGATTGAGCGACACACTAGAGAGGTGCGGATGAAGTGACAGGCTGCAGTTGTACTGGTGGAGTGACACACTGTCGGTTAGTACTAACAGAGTGACATGCTAATAGTGCGCGCACTGTGGAACAGTCCCGATGGGGTGAAACGCTATGGGGTGGTACTGATGTAGTTACACACTGTGGGATAACACTGGTGGAATGAAACACTATTGGATAGAACTGATGGAGTGACACACATTGGAATAGTACTGATGGAATGACACCATGAGATACTCCTGATAGACTGTAACAGTGTGGATGGATTGACACGCTGTAGCGTGGTACGAATGGAGTGACACACTATGGGATAGTACTGGTGGAGTGACACACTATGGGCTAGTGCTGATGGAGTGAGACACACTGTGTGGTAGTAGTGATGGAATGACACACTATGGGGCAGAATTAGTGGAGAGACGCATTATGAAGTAGAACCGATGGAGTGACACTCTGTGCGGTAGTATTGATGGAGTAATGCACTGCGGTATAGTACCGATTGCGTGACGCAGCATAAGGTAGTAGTGATGGGATGTCACTGTGCTGCAGTACCAATGAAGTGATACATTGTTGTATGGTTCTGATGCAGTGACACGCTGTGGGATACTACTGATGTAGTGACACACTATGGGATGGTGCTAATTGAATGACACACTGAGGAGTACTGATGGTGAGAAATACCGTGGGGCTGTGCTGATAGAATTACATAACGCGGCTTTGCATTGATGGAGTGACACGCTCTGGGGTTGTACTGATGGCGTGACACACGGTGGAGTAGAATTCATTGAGTGACACAGTGTGCGGTAGTACTGGTGATATGACAAACTGTGGGGTGGTACTAATCGATTGACACATTGTTGGAAAATACTGATGGAATGACACACTAGGCGGTGATACTTATGGAGCGACACACAATGGGAGAGTACTCATGGAGTGACACACGATGGGGCAGTAATAATGACGGGTTGGGAGATTGCAACCTTCACGTGTTCCACCCTGTTTCGACGAATGCAATCAACCTGGCGTGCGCAAACAGAAGATCAAACAGAACAAGTTGTCTTACAACTTTAGGTTGTGCACGCCATAGGCAAGAAGAAGAAGAAGTAATAATGACATGAAGCACTTTGTGGTGGTACTGATGGAGGGACAAACTGTGGAGAGGTACGATGCAGATGAGATTGCAGATGAGGGCTATTGAACGGCAAGAGAATTGCTTAAATAACATTTTGGTAACAGACAGACGATTGCTAATGCATACTGCAGAAGGCCTTTGCTTGGTCAGTTATCAAGGCGGAAGATGTGAAGGGATTGCACAAGTTTGCGATGTTTCTTAGAAGTTGTTGTAACACCATGAAAAATCTCAAGCACATGGAAGAAATGAATTTTGTTAGTAATATGAAGACTATCATTCTAAAACTGCGCTATAGGCTTAGAGGAAAGTGGAGGGATAAAGCAGGTCAGATACAGAAAGATCAGAATCGAAAAACCACGTTTCCTGACCTGGTCAGTTTCATGGAAATCTAATGTCAAATCTACGCCATGGGAGTATTCAAGATCCTAAACTCATTGCAACTAATAATGGTTCTACTTTTACTAAAACAAAAGGAAAATCAGGACAAAAGGAAAGCAGTTTTTCTACCTCTGTAATACCTGTAGAAACGCCAGGTGAAATGGATGCATCTACTATTAAGCCGCAAGGGGTTTGTTTGTTGTGTGATGAAGTTGGTCACACACCAAGGTGGTGTCGAAAATTCAATGACAAGGGAATCTGCTATGGATGTTTGAAGAAATGACACATGGTTAAAGACAGTAAGTCGTTTCAATTGCGATAGTGCAAACAAGATCATCCTGAATTACTTCACTCTGAACAGCAGATTACAATGAAGCAGATGCATACAGAACAGAATGGGGAGCCAACTACGAGTGATGCTGTTACTGCGACTCATGTAAATGCGCATATTGGGGTCGGTGAATAGACCTGTATTTTCTCCATCTTACCTTTAGAGGTAAGGGGCAGCAAGGGGAATACAGTGTGTTAGGTTTGTTTCGCTTCAAACAGACGAAAACGCAATAAAATTAGTAAACAAGTAGTAACATCTTTATTTCACCAGGCTGGTGTGGTAGTATCTCTTAAAGTATGTAGATATAGACTATACAGACCAACTCTATCCCCACACACAAAGGGGTAGTGTTTTGGCAGATATATTTATACCCCAATAATCAGTGATTCAGCAATACTTTATCTTACAGAGCATGGTACAGCCTCGTGCTTCTTAAATTTGGCATCTTCTTAAGATGGACAGGTTCTTAAGATTGACTTCTTGCAAGAGATGAAAGGCTAGCCCATAATTGTCAAGATGAGGAGGCTAATGTTCTGCAGATCAATCATTTTGTTTGTTTTACTTTATTGACTCACATTATAATCTTATCTCTGCAGCCAAGAGTCTGAACATCCTCCTGGTGTGTATAGCAGACAGGACAACATTCATGAAGTTGTGCTTGTTATCTCGTTAGTGTAATGGTGAAAGGGCATAAACATTTTTCTTAGCCTTTATAGTGTCATAGAAAGGGTAAAGCGTTTTCTGCTGGCTTTGCAAGTATAATAGGAGAAAGGTGAAAGCCTGTCTTTGCTTCTAGTTTTACAGCTGAATCCATTTTGTCATTTATAATACTTAAACATTCTCATTCCTTCCCCTTTATCAATATGATAACATTCACAATCCCCTGTAGGTACACAATGGTCACAAGCAGTTAAAAATAAAGATCAGAACGATTACTAATGAAAAAAGTTAAAGCCCTAGTGTAATACAGTATTCCAATTCCATGAAGCCAACAATGGCCAGCAGCTTCCATTTCCTTCATTGTACCCATCGATCTCACTGTCAACTTTATGGATTTTCTAATTTCTTCGGAAGTATGGGTAGCAGGATCATTTATATTAGAGGATTCATCAGGGATCTAGGCACAACACTCGTCTTATTATAATACAGGTACCTCTTTCTTGAACTTCATGGTCAATACTTATTTTTGAGTATGAAAGTTTTTAATATACAATAGTTGTAAAACATTTAACACGATTACGTACAAAGATTATCGAGACTTTTCCCAGTTTGACAATGACAGTAACCTGGTCGAAGACTTTTGTCAAATTCGTTGTGAGATTAAAAACGTAAAAAGCATAATTTATGACAAACTGGTAGGGGTCAAATGAGAATGGAGCTGCCAACTATCTTTATGCAGAGCTTATAATAAAATAAAGAGTAATATTTAGAATGCATACGTTTCAGGCTGTTACCGTTAACTCTTATACAAATCCCCCTTTTAATTGCTTGGAAAACAGACCAATATTTGGCGATCCCCCCTGAAGAAATATTCCCTTCTGTGGCTTTGAAATGTCCTCATTTAATTGCATCATGCCATTTATCCATGACTGCGGGACCTGTAGATTAGTTTTTAGCTTCTTTAAGCGATTAATATCCATAAATTCAAATGTAACAAGATACCATGAACTAGAAGCATGATGATTGTAATTTGTTTTGAATCTGTCCTGAAGGGCACAATCCGAACATTCTAATCAGATAAGGAAGCTTGTTTATTGCTAACGCTTCTATCATTGTAGCCATCGTCATTACAGCGTGTAAGATGACTGGCATGTTATTTTATTACGGAAAATAGACTATCGGTCTTCATGCAGGGATATGGAGAAAATGGCTGAACATAGGTCAATTACTGTAAAGGTGTCGCTTCTGCCGGTATAGATGACAGAATAATATTGATATCAGGTACTAAAGGACTTTATTTAATAGCTGTCAGGTCTTAGACAAAACACTATTTATTACGTCTTCCCACTTTCGGGGTCTATTACACGGACTTTGCATTTTCACTCATAGTGCTCATTGCATTAAAGACAATCATGTCAATCACAAAGACCATAGCTATCCCTTCTTCAGCCTCTGGGGCCAGTCAATGTTGTTTTAATTCATGGCAAGGTTTATGTTCAGGGGCTGAATACACACACCCCACATGATTCTTATGCTTTGCCCATAGTTCGTAGGGTACTTGGACCAGAGTCACCGCAGGCAGATTCTCAGTAGGAAGCTGTTTCTTTTCATAGTATCCCATTCCTTTCTGACCCATGTGATTTTTCCTTCTGTGTCGTTGGCAACATTAAAACACGAATTGTATGTTTGTCCTTCAGCCATTTTTATCAGTTTTCCTATTTCTATTGCTCTTGGTGGAGGTCTAATAGCTACGATTAAGTCTGCCTCAGAGGTGTCTCCAATCACAAATCGATCCCTTTGGTTCTATCCCAAATCCCATGACCGCAAAGGAGAAGTAATAGGTCACTGTTAATTGTTCAAGTTTGTTCAACCAGGTGTAGACTAGTTCCAAGTATCCGGGATTAGGGAGGCACGTATATGATTCAGTGCAATGCATTCGCTTGTGTTCATGGCTGGTTTTAACAAGATACTGTAAATAATGGCCTTTTTTGTGTGTATGGCTTCCTTTTACCTCCAGTCTTGCAAGAGGACATCATCAAAGTTCAGACTTCTTTTTCTAGTTTCCACTTATTTCGCAATGTTAGGTGTATCCAACGAGGAACATTTTCGACCTTCATTCTAGACAGGTGTAGTCAGTAGTACTGGGAAGGGCTCCTTCCTCCGTTCTCTCAATTTCCTCCAATACCTATTTCTGATCAGTTCGTGATCTCCTGGTTGTAATGGTCAGCTGATAGTGGTTTCTGCGTTTCTCCGGTTCAGTGGTTTCTGTAAGACTAACAAGGTTCGGGTCAATAATATATATAATTGCATATATAATTAATTTATCATTAAGGTCCTGTCCAGTCTCAGTCAAGGCTGTACTTACACTATTTAACTATTTGCAAGGCAGACCCTTTAAAAATAGGTAATTATAAAGAAGAAACAATTTAAAAATGATTCCCAATTCTTTCAATCTATCTCCCAAAATTCACAATTTCAAATTAACAGATTTTTTCTGAGATAAAGGCATTACCAATACTCATCCAACACCTCAATCTGAAATCCTCATGGCCAGTGTGCAATTCAGATCTATCTTGTATTCAATTCAAAAGGTAATAAATAGGAAGAATCAAACATAAAATACCGACAAGGTCACCAATCCTAATGCCAGATAATGAGGCGAGGAAAATGAACTATCTTTGCTGAGCTCCATTCGCTGTTTAATAATAGTTGTGAAGACAGAGAATAAACAGTTAATTTCCACATAGATAGCCAATGCATTTCCAAAGAGCAAAGGGAAATAAAATAACTGTGTGGGGCGGCTCATGCCCACACATCTGTAACTTCTTAAAGAGACACTACCTTTTAAAACACATGAGACACTACAAAGATTTATGACGTAAATGAGCAAGCTCATGCAATGACATCCTATGTCATCTTAATTAAACAACGAATTCAACATTCATCCAGAACTGGTTCCACAAACAAGTAACAATCTTTAAACTCACTCACTCTACACCTTTTCTGTGCCATTCACTCACAGATTTCCAACCTCATGCAGTATGCCAAATCTCATATATTCACACATGTCAAAGCAATCAAATTCAATTCAAGAGTAAAACCTAGTTATACACTCCTCAATGAAATAATGCAAAATTCTTAAAACTTTTATTACTCAAAAATGAGAAATTTATGTTTGATATATGATATTATCAGGCAAATTCACTATGTCTTGTGCTGTAGACAAGATCCATATATAGGCTGCTTCGGGGGGGAAATCTTATTTGTCAGCCAGCCATTTTACATAAACTTGAGCTTATACCACTGGAGAGACAGAATTTAATTTCCTCACGTAATTACAAAATGTTTTCAAGCACAGCTAGAAAGTTGTTTTGCCAGCCCAGGTCAGTACTCCACTAACTTTACCGATGAAGACATTTAAACAAATCATTCACCAAAAATGTTCATACTTTGTTAATAAATGCAACACATACTGAAGAACGGTCACAACACAAAACACACTTTGGATTCACACTCTCTTAGACACAGGTCATTTTCATGAAAAGCTTCAAAGTGTAAGCTACATTCCACATTATCTTCACTCCTTATCAGCATGCGTAAAGAAGTGTATACAGTGTAAAAGAAAAACATCAGGTATACAAATTTGTCTGAGAGGGGTCAGCCAGAAGTCGGTGAAAGGGTCAATGGCGCAGTTCCCTCATTTCCAAATGTCTTTTTACATGGCAGAAAACTTACATTAATCAACTTTACATTCCCTTGTCTGACAGAGCCGTTCTGTCTACTAGAATCTTTGGTTCTGTGGGGACAAATTTGTAGAATTCGTAATCTGCTATGTAGGCAATAATGTCAGCTGGGGCATTCCCCCAGGAGACTTCGTTGTGGCCAATTGCATGGGCATTGCACTTAATAATGGCCAATTGGACAGGGAGGGATAACGCATGCAGTAGCTTGTGCAGTAACAAGCGCTGTTTTTAAGTTGCAAAAGTCTTCTTCTAGTTGGAGTGAGAGAGTAAGAAAGATAATTGCTGCGGTATCCTGATGGAGACACCAGGAATGAAGAGTTCAATGTAGCCACTGCCGGTAGAAATTTGTGATATTTGATTCATCATTGAAATTGGACAAATAAGACAAAGCCGTGGTAAAATCTAGCTTCTTCCAGATACAGACGATAGTTAAAAAAAAACCAATTCCTCCAGTTTGATGACCTTGAAAAGATCATCCACACATTCGTCTGCTCCCGCCTTGATTACTGCAACTCTCTTTACACTGGCATCAGCCAATCTTCCCTGTCCCGCCTGCAACTGGTCCAAAACGCCACAGCGAGTCTCGTGACGGGCATCCAAAAAAGGGATCACATCACCCCAATTCTGGCCGCTCTCCACTGGCTCCCTGTGCAGTTCCGAATAAATTTCACGATCCTTCTTTATGTTCACAAAGCCCTTAACGGGCTTGCCCCCACCTACATCAAAAGTCTCCTTAACCACCGCACCACCTCCAGGTCCCTCAAATCGGCCGACGTGGGGTTACTGAACATCCCACGGTCTAGGCATAAGCTCAGGGACGACCGCGCATTTGCGGTTGCAGCTCCTAGACTGTGGAACATCATCCCTCTTCATATCAGAACTGATCCCTCCATCGACTCTTTTAAGTCGAGACTTAAAACTCATCTTGACTCTCAAGCCTTTCTTGACATCCTCGGATGGACGGCTATATGTATGTATTTATGAATGTACTTAATCTATGAACCACTGTTGTATAACGTTAGTATCTTCACCAATGTAAAGCACTTTGGTCAATGAGAGTTATTTTTTAAATGTGCTATAGAAATAAAAGTGACTTCATTTGACTTGACTTGACTTGAAACGGACGTAAACATAATAAAATCAGTAATCAAGTAGTAAAATCTCTATTTCGCCTGGTGGGTGTGATAGTAACTCTTACAGAATATACAGAGCAACTCTATACCAAAAATGGGTAGCGTTTAAACAGATATATTCATACCCCAATAATCAGCGATTCAGCAATACTTTATCTTACAGAGCATGGTACAGTCGATTCTTAAGATTGACAGCTTCATATGATTGACGACTTCTTAAGATTGACAGGTTCTTCCAAGAGAGGAAGTATGATGTGGATTCTATTTTCCTGCAGATCAAGTATTTTGTATGTTTTTATTTTATTGACGCACATTATAATCTTATAGAGCAAGGATGGGAGCCGAGAGTCTGAACATCCTCCTGATTTTTATATCATTGAGGAAAACATTAATGAAGTTGTGCTTGTTTTCCCACTAGTGCTATGGTGAAAGGGCATAAACATCTTTGTTAGCCTTGTTAGTGTAATAGGGAAAAGGGTAAAGCGTTTTCAGCTGCCTTTGCAAGTATAATATGTGAAAGGTGAAAGCTGTCTTTGGATCCAGTTTTACAGCTGAATCTGAATTTTGTAATTTATAAAACTTAAACTTTCTCAAGTGTTGCAAACATATGCATTTTTTGGATCATGGAAGTTCGGCTACCTTTTGCACAGAAAGCTTGATTAGAAGAATGGAATTTTCAGGACAGAAGACTAAGATTCTATTGCATACTATCAATGAAGAGAAATGCTACAATGGTCATCTTATTAAATGTTTGGAAATATCTTGTCTGGAGAACAAATATTTTCTAAAACTATCTGGTGTTTACACAAAATACCAGGTCTGTTTCTCATCTAAACATACCCAAACAATCTGAAAGAATGCCCTTACTTGAAGAATATCAAGATTCTAAAATAATAATCTGGCATGGACCTACTTACTGGAAAAATGTTACCTATTCGAACCTAGAGAGTTTTTTAGCAGTCAACGGGACCAACCATTTTCTGTGAGGACCCAACTTGGATGGCTATCTATGGTCTCTAGAGAAAGAACAACAAAAGCAGAAATAAGAATAACAGCACTGCTGCTGCTGTTGGTCGAATACCTGCTGTTAACTTAGAAGAGCTGTTGATCAAGCAATACAAACATGACTTCAATGAATGATCCAGCAAGGAATCCGAAGAAACGTCCCATGAAGAGGTAATGTTCAAGGATATTAGGAATCGTTCATAAATAGGATGGATGGACACTATTGTCTAGACTTACCTTTCAAATAAGAAAGTGTTAATCTGTCCAATAACCGTTGCCTTGCCGAGCAGCGCAATCAGAACCCGAAACGCAAATTTGGCAAGAATAAGAAATTTCATGATGAATGTACATTTTTCCTGAAATAAATAATTGGCAATGGTTATGCTGAAATTGTACTATCGGGTGTATCACTCGATGAAATGGGCCTTGAGGATGGTCTTAGACTGTGCAGCAGTGTTCAAAGGAATATAATATAACTGCCAACTACTGCAAGGTCAGGACATTACCAACTCGTTGGAGTTCTCATCAGATTCAGACAGGAACTCATTGCTTTGATCGCTGATAATAAAGCAAAGTTTCATCAAGTTATAGTATCAGAATAACACATTGACTACCTGCGATTCTTGTGGTGGCCTGATGGGGACGCACAGCAAGATCTTGTTGGATAACAGACGAAGGTACATCTATTTGGAGCAGTGTCATCACCAAAGGTACACACAAATTCTGGAGAAACTCAGCGGGTGCAGCAGCATCTATGGAGCGAAGGAAATAGGCAATGTTTCGGGCTGAAGCCCTTCTTCAGACTGATAGGGGGTGGGGGGAGGCGGGGAGAAGAAAGGAAAAAGGAGGAGGAACGTGAGAGCTGAGGGAGAGGTAGGAAGGGGAGGAGACAGCAAGGGTTAACAGAGTTGTGAGAAATCAATGTTCATGCCACCAGGATGCAGACTCCCCAAGCAGAATATGAGGTGCTGTTCCTCCAATTTCCGGTGTTGCTCACTCTGGCCGTGAAGGAGGCCCAGGACAGA
The DNA here is from genome assembly GCA_035221665.1 of Okamejei kenojei. NCBI lineage: Eukaryota > Metazoa > Chordata > Chondrichthyes > Rajiformes > Rajidae > Okamejei > Okamejei kenojei. The sequence continues at coordinate 73,817,064 of CM069141.1, forward strand.
GAGGTCAGATACGGAATGGGAGGGGGAATTGAAGTGCTGAGCCACCGGGAGGTCAGGTTGGTTAATGCGGACCAAGAAGAGGTGCTCGGCAAAACGATCGCCGAACCTACGCTTGGTCTCACCGGTATTGATCAGCTGACATCTAGAGCAGCTGATGCAATATATGAGGTTGGAAGAGGTGCAGGTGAACCTCTGTCGTACCCGGAATGACTGCTTGGGTCCTTGAATGGAGTCGAGGGAGGAGGTAAAGCGACAAGTGTAGCATCTCTTGCAGTTGCCAGGGAAAGTGCCCGGGGAAGGGGTGGAGTGGGAGGAAAGGGAAGAATTGACAAGGGAATTACAGAGGGAGCGGTCTTTGCGGAAGACAGACGGGGGGGGGGGGGGGGAGATGGGAAGATGTGGCGAGTGGTGGGGTCACGTTGGAGGTGGTATAACTGACGGAGGACTATTTATTGTACGTGCCGGCTAGTGGGGTGAAAGGTGAGGACCAGGGGGACTCTGCCCTTGTTGCGAGTGGGGGGATGGGGAGAGAGAGCAGTGTTACGGGGTATAGAGAATACCCTGGTGCGAGCCTCATCTATAGTAGGGGAGGGGAACCCCCGTTCCCTGAAGAATTAGGATATGTATGATGCCCTGGTGTGGAACACCTCATCCTGGGAGCAGATGTGGCATAGACGGAGAAATTGGGAATAGGGGATGGAGTCCTTACAGGAAGTAGGGTGACAGGAAGAGTAGTCAAGATAGCCGTGGGAGTCAGTGGATTTATAGTGGATGTCGATCAGAAGTCTATCACCTGCAATGGAGATAGTGAGGTCAAGGAATGGTAGAGAAATGATGGAAATAGTTCAGGTGTATTTGAGTGCTGGATGGAAGTTAGTGGTGAAGGGGATGAAGTCTGTCAATTGTGTGTGAGTGCACGAGGTGGCACCAAAGCAATTGTCGATGTAGCGGAGGTAGAGGTCCTGGATGGGGCCCTGGTATGCCTCGAACAAGGATTGTTCGACGTATCACCAAGTTGTGCAAACTTTGCATTAAGGAGGACCGCTGATGATAATTTAACTCACTTTCCAGATGAAGTGATAAATACAGTAAAGTAAATCTTCTATATGGATGATTTTTTAAAATATGTCTTCGTATCAAGAAGCAATTGAAATGATAGTATACCTGACTTCCCTCTGCCAAAAGGGAGGATTCATGCTATCAAAGTGGATCAGCAACAGCCGTGCTGTATTGGAAACCATTCCGCCAGATAATAGAGTCGAGGAGACCATAGAGTTGGATTTGGACAAAGACAATATACCAATGGAAAGTGCACCACGATTGCACAGGTGTGTTGAAACAGGTACGTTCAAACTCGGTATCTCGATTCAGGAACGATCTTGTATGAGATGGGGCATCCTGTCTGTGATTTGTTCTGTGTACGACCATTTCTTGCACCATTTACTCTGCTATCCAAGTTAGTAATGCAGGAGCTTCTGCCATTTCTGCCTTCTGGGAGTGAGGGATTCTGGGAGTTAAGGATTCAGTATATAGTAGTAAAGTTTAAAGGATAAGTTTTTGTGTTTTTTTAATATTTAATACAGTGTAATTTGGGAGTAAGGTATGGCAGTAGAGATTGGCCCCGTGGTTTGTTCAGCCTGCAACATGTGGGAGATCAGGGAGATGGTCGGTGTCCCTGGTGACTACATTTGCAGGAAGTGTGTCCAGCTGCAGCTCCTGGCAGACCGCATTGAACGATTGGAACTGCGGCTGGATTCATACTGGAGCATCCACGATGCGGAGAAAGTCGTGGATAGCACGTACAGTGAGTCGGTCACACCGCAGGCAAAAGGTAAGAGGACAAGAAGGGAACGGGTGGCCAATAGCCAGCAAAGCAGTAGGCAGGTAGTGCAGGAGTCCCCTGCGGTCATCTCCCTCCTAAACAGGTATACCATTTTGGATACTGTTGAGGGAGATGGCTCATCAGGGGAATGCAGCAGCAGCCAGGTTCATGGCACCATGGGTGGCTCTGCAGCACATGAGGGGGGAAAAAGGAGGGGAAGGGCAATAGTAATAGGGGATTCAATTGTCAGGGGAATGGATAGGCGTTTCTGCGGCCGCAAACGAGACTCCAGGATGGTATGTTGCCTCCCTGGTGCAAAGGTCAGGGATGTCACTGAACGGCTGCAGAACATTCTGGAGGGGGAGGGTGAACAGCCAGTTGTCGTGGTGCATGTTGGCACCAACGATATAGGTAAAAAAAGGGATGAGGTCCTACAAGGTGAATTTAGGGAGCTAGGGGATAAACTTAAAAGTAGGACCTCAAAGGTAGTAATCTCCGGATTACTACCAGTACCACGGGCCAGTCAGAGTAGAAATAGGAGGATAATGCAAATGAATACGTGGCTTGAAAAGTGGTGCAAGGGGGAGGGATTCAAATTTTTAGGGCACTGGGACCAGTTCTGGGGGAGGTGGGACCGGTACAAACAGGACGGTTTGCACCTGGAATGGAATGGAACCAATGTTCTTGGGGGAGTGTTTGCTAGTGCTGTCGGGGAGGATTTAAACTAATGTGGCAGGGGGATGGGTACAAGAGCAGAGAGGCAGGAGGGTGTAAAATGAGGGTAGAAGCATTAGGTAGCAAGGTGAAAAGTAAAAGTGGCAGGCAGACAAAACCAGGGCAAAAATCAAAAAGGGCCACTTTTCAGCAAAATTGTATAAGGGGTAAGTGCGTTGTAAAGACAAGCCTGAAGGCTTTGTGTCTCAATGCAAAGAGTATTCGTAATAAGGTGGACGAGTTGAACGTGCAGATAGATATTAATGATTATGATATAGTTGGGATCACGGATACATGGCTCCAGGGTGACGTAGGCTGGGAGCTGAACATCCAGGGATATTCAATATTCAGGAGGGATAGAGAGAAAGGAAAAGGAGGTGGGGTAGCGTTGCTGGTTAGAGAGGAGATTAACGCAATGGAAAGGAAGGACATTAGCTTGGAGGATGTGGAATCGGTATGGGTAGAGCTACAAAAACACTAAGGGGCAGAAAACGCTGGTGGGTGTTGTGTACAGGCCACCTAACAGTAGCAGATAAGTTGGGGATGGTATCAAACAGGAAATTAGAAATGCGTGCGACAAAGGCAAAACAGTTATAATGGGTGACTTCAATCTACATATAGATTGGGTTAATCAAATTGGCAGGGGTGCTGAGGAAGAGGATTTTTTGGAATGTATGCGGGATAGTTATCTAAATCAACATGTAGAGGAACCAACGAGAGAGCAGGCTATTTTAGACTTGGTTTTGAGTAATGAGGAAGGGGTAATTAGCCGTCTTGTTGTACGTGCCCCCTTGGGCATGAGTGACCATAATATGGTTGAGTTCTTCATTAGGATGGAGAGTGACATTGTTAATTCAGAAACAATGGTTCTGAACTTAAAGAAAGGTAACTTTGAGGGTATGAGACGTGAATTGGCCAAGATTGACTGGCAATTAATTCTAAAAGGGTTGACGGTGGATATACAATGGAAGACATTTAAAGACTGCATGGATGAAATACAAAAATTGTTCATCCCAGTTTGGCAAAAGAATAAATCGGGGAAGTTAGTGCATCCGTGGATAACAAGGGAAATCAGGGATAGTATCAAAGCAAAGGATGATGCGTACAAAGTAGCCAGAAAAAGCAGCATACCAGAGGACTGGGAGAAATTTAGAGACAGCAGAGGAGGACAAAGGGCTTAATTAGGAAAGGAAAAATAGATTATGAAAGAAAACTGGCAGGGAACATAAAAACGGACTGCAAAGGTTTTTATAGATATGTGAAGAGAAAGAGGTTAGTTTAAACAAATGTAGGTCCCTTGCAGTCAGAAACAGGTGAGTTGATCATGGGGAACAAAGATATGGCGGACCAATTGAATAACTACTTTGGTTCCGTCTTCACTGAGGAAGACATAAATAATCTGCTGGAAATATCAGGGGACTGTGGGTCAAAGGAGGAATTGAGTGAAATCCAGGTCAGTCGGGAAGTGGTGTTGGGTAAATTGAATAGATTAAAGGCCGATACATCCCCAGGGCCAGATAGGCTGCATCCCAGAGTACTTAAGGAAGTAGCTCAGGAAATAGTGGATGCATTAGTGATAATCTTTCAAAACTCTGGAGTAGTTCCTGAGGATTGGCGGGTAGCAAATGTAACCCCTCTTTTTAAGAAGGGAGGGAGAGAGAAAACGGGGAATTACAGACCAGTTAGTCTAACATCGGTAGTGGGGAAACTGCTAGAGTCAGTTATTAAAGATGGGATAGCAGCACATTTGGAAAGTGGTGAAATCATTGGACAAAGTCAGCATGGATTTACAAAAGGTAAATCATGTCTGACGAATCTTGTGGAATTTTTCGAGGATGTAACTAGTAGCGTGGATAAGGGAGAACCAGTGGATGTGGTATATCTGGACTTCCAGAAGGCTTTCGACAAGGTCCCACATAAGAGATTAGTATACAAACTTAAAGCATACGGTATTAGGGGTTCAGTATTGATGTGGATAGAGAACTGGCTGGCAAACAGGAAGCAAAGAGTAGGAGTAAACGGGTCCTTTTCACAATGGCAGGCAGTAACTAGTGGGGTACCGCAGGGCTCAGTGCTGGGACCCCAGCTATTTACAATATATATTAATGATCTGGATGAGGGAATTGAAGGCAATATCTCCAAGTTTGCGGATGACACTAAGCTGGGGGGCAGTGTTCGCTGTGAGGAGGATGCTAGGAGACTGCAAGGTGACTTGGATAGTCTGGGTGAGTGGGCAAATGTTTGGCAGATGCAGTATAATGTGGATAAATGTGAGGTTATCCACTTTGGTGGCAAAAACAGGAAAGCAGACTATTATTTAAATGGTGGCCGATTAGGAAAAGGGGAGCTGCAGCGAGACCTGGGTGTCATGGTACACCAGTCATTGAAAGTAGGCATGCAGGTGCAGCAGGCAGTGAAAAAAGCGAATGTCTTTTAGCTTCTCTGTTAGCTTTCATAGCAAAAGGATTTGAGTACAGGAGCAGGGAGGTTCTACTTCAGTTGTACAGGGTCTTGGTGAGACCACACCTGGAGTATTGCGTACAGTTTTGGTCTCCAAATCTGAGGAAGGACATTATTGCCATAGAGGGAGTGCAGAGAAGGTTCACCAGACTGATTCCTGGGATGTCAGGACTGTCTTATGAAGAAAGACTGGATAGACTCGGTTTATACTCTCTGGAATTTAGGAGATTGAGAGGGGATCTTATAGAAACTTACAAAATTCTTAAGGGGTTGGACAGGCTAGATGCAGGAAGATTGTTCCCGATGTTGGGGAAGTCCAGGACAAGGGGTCACAGCTTAAGGATAAGGGGGAAATCCTTTAAGACCGAGATGAGAAAGACTTTTTTCACACAGAGAGTGGTGAGTCTCTGGAACTCTCTGCCACAGAGGGTAGTTGAGGCCAGTTCATTGGCTATATTTAAGAGTGAGTTGGATGTGGCCCTTGTGGCTAAGGGGATCAGAGGGTATGGAGAGAAGGCAGGTACGGGATACTGAGTTGGATGATCAGCCATGATCATATTGAATGGCGGTGCCGGCTCGAAGGGCTGAATGGCCTACTCCTGCACCTAATTTCTACGTTTCTATGTTTCTATGAGCTATGAAAGAAAGAAACTTGGACAAACCTTTTCTCAGCAATGGACAGAGTGATTAGCAGATCTCGACATCATTATCAGAATTCAAAGTAGACCGACGCATGAAGCCTACAAACTTTGGTCGAATCAGATATGCACAGCTGCATTACTTTTCACATACAAGTGAAAGTGGCTACGGTACTATTTCATATGCAAGACTGGGAAATTATAACAAGGAAATACATGTTGCATTCATAATGGGAAAGGCCAGAGTGGCACAATTTAAGTAAATGATGATTCCCAGAATGGAGCTTACAGCAGCACTTTTATCTGTCAAATTTGACATAATGCTGCAACAAGTACTACAGCTTCAGGTGGAAGGGTCTATCTTCTGGACTGATAGTGCTGCAGTGTGTATGTATTTCAAAAACAAAAAAAAACGCTTTCAAACATTTGTAGCAAACATGATCTCTTTTGTAAGGGGTGCTACGAATGTATCACTGAGGAGATATGTTGGGAGAAAGGAAAATCCTGCGGATGAAGCCTCTAGGGGACTAACAGCAGACCACTTCTGAAGCAATATGCGATAGATCAAGGGACCCGTGTTTCTCTGTAAGCCAGACGGTGAATGGCCAAAGCTTAAACTTGAATCTGAAATATCTGCTAATGATTCGGAAATCAAGCAATACATCACAGTAAATGTTATTATTAAAGATTTTTCCAATCAAATAAACGATTTTATAACCTATTTCTCATGGTGGAATAAGCTGAGGACTGTGGTGGCTTGGTTTCTTAAAGCCAGGACAAGTTAATTGCTGTTGGCTCGAAAAAGAAAGGAGATTGCTGAAGGTATCTATGAAAAGAATCCTGGTAAACTCCAGGATTGAAGAAAAGGTTGAAGAAAAGATGCAAGTCTTTAAAGCATCACACCACATACAGTGTTTAGGCCCTGATGATCTTCTCAAGGCAGAAAATGTAATTATCTATTGCTGTCAAAGACAAAGATACAAGGAAGAGTTATAGGCATTAGAAGGTGGTATACATGGTTTCAAAGAAACAGTCATTTGTGGAAGCTTGATCCGGTATTGAAGAATGACTTCTGAGAGTAGGTGGTCGCCTGAGGAAACTTGCGATGCCTGAAGAGGCAAAGCATCCTATTATTTTCTCGAAGGATTTTCACATTTCAACGCTACCGTTTCGACATATTCATGAACAGATCGGACATGGAGGAAGAAATTATATGGTCAAAACTTCGGAAGAAATATTGGATTATCAATGCTAACTCCACTGCAAGAAATATAATATAAAAAAGGTACTGTGTGTAAACGCCAGCGTGGAAAAGTTGGAGAACAGAAAACGGCAGACTTAACTCTTGAAAAGGTTTTCCCTGATAAACCTCGATTTAAAGATGGAGGAGTCGATTAGTTCGGCCTGAAATAAGTCAAGAGAGGACGAAGTCTTGTGAAAAGGTATGGTGTAATTTGCATCTACATTTGACACAGACTCCTGCATTCTGTGCATAGTTCCCTGAAGGTGGAATCGCATGTAGATAGGGTGGTAAAGAAAGCCTTTGGTGTGCTGGCCTTTATAAATCAGAGCATTGAATATAGGAGTAGGGAAGTAATGTTAAAATTGTACAAGGCATTGGTAAGACCAATTCTGGAGTATGGTGTACAATTTTGGTTGCCTAGTTATAGGAAGGATGTCAACAAAATAGAGAGAGTACAGAGGAGATTTACTAGAATGTTGCCAGGGTTCCAGCAACTATGTTACAGAGAAAAGGTTGAACAAGTTAGGTCTTTATTCTTTGGAGCGCAGAAGGTTAAGGGGGGACTTGATTGAGGTCTTTAAAATGATGAAAGGGATAGACAGAGTTAACGTGGATACGTTTTTCCCATTGAGGGTAGGGAAGATGCAAACGAGAGGGCATGATATGAGAATTAAGGGACAGAAGTTTCGGGGTAACGTGAGGGGGAACTTCTTTACTCAGAGGGTGGTGGCTGTGCGGAATGAGCTTCCAGCGGAAGTGGTGGAGGCAGGATCGATTTTAACATTTAAAAGTAAAGTGGATTGGTATATGGACGTGAAGGGAATGGAGGGGTATGGTCTGAGTGCAGGTAGATGGAACTAGGGGAAAACAAATGGTCGGTACGGACTGGAAGGGCCGAGAGGGCCTGTTTCCGTGCTGTAATTGTTATATGGTTATATGGCTATATGGTTATTCTTGCACTATGAAGATTCAAATGTCGACCAGGTCAAGTTTTATCATTAAGATCAGATAATGGTACGAATTTTGTTGGAACGGAAAAAGGGTTGAGAAAAGCATTTAACCGCTTAAATCAGGATAAAATCTATTCTGCTGAGCTTCAGCAAGGTGTACGATGGAATTTTAACCGCCTGCGTGATCCCACTATGGCGGTGTTTGGGAACAATTGATCTGCATGCTTCGAAATGTGCAACGGTTTGTTCTGAAACAATAAGTTCTGGACGATAAAGGATTACAAACGTTATATTATGAAATTGAAGCAATTTTAAATGATCAATCCATTACCAGGAGTTGTGATGATCCAAGTGACCTAGCACTTACACCAAATCATCTTATTTTGTTGAAAGCCAATCCAATACTATTACCTGGGCTCTTTGTGAAATAAGATTCGAATATTAGATGCAGATGGAGACAGGTACAATATATGGCAGATCATTTTTTGGAAACGTTGGACACAAGAATAATTGCCTCTAATCCAAGAACGCCAACGATGGTAGGGGTTAGAAGAAAGTTTATTCCAGGTGATATCGCTTTGGTGGTTGAATCAACTGCACCACAAGGTTCTTGGTTGATGGGCAGCATACTCGAGGTTATGCCGGAAGTTAAATGTTTGGTGCATACTGTACCACTTCAGACTGAGAGGTGTCTGCTTCTAGAAGGCGCGGGCTAAGATAAAAGATTCGCCAAAGTTTCTGAATGCTAACATACAGTACATATTCCATGGGTTTTATTTTATGCATGTTAAGCTTATAACTCCTATTAATGTATATTGATAATAGCCTCGTTATGTACGTAGAGCAGTTTAGGAGCCGGTGTGTATGAGCCATTTATGCTTAGTTACTGTCAGCATTTCTGTATCTTTTTCCTAGCTTGTGGGTGGGATTAATTCAGTAGATGGCGTGTCTACATCCAAGGAGCCTTGCGCAGACTCATAGATTAGGAGTTGTAGTTTGCCTCAAGGGATGGTGAGGACAATAGTTTTTACGACGATCAAGTTCACATTCACATTCTGGCTCATTAAACGGCACACGGAAGAAACAGTTAGTAAGAACGAAATGTTATGAATTATTTCTTTGTTTTGTATTACTTCAACAAAAAAACAATTAATCAAGAAACAGCGACTGGAAAATTCGTTTTTGCTATCTGTTAGTGGGTAAACTATATCTCCATCACATCCCAGAGTAGTAATGGTAATTAACAGTTGGGTATTGAAAAGTTTAGAAATTGCTGTTGCATGGGACTGTATTAGGAAAAGGGGAAGTACAACGAGTACTGGTGGTCCTAGTTCAGAAGTCACTGAAGGTGAGCATGCAGGTACAGCAGGCAGCGAAGAAAGGTAACGGCATGTTGGCCTTCATAACAAAAGTAGTTGAGTATAGGAGCAAAGAGGTATTTCTACAGATGTACAGGGCCCTAGTGAGACCACACCTGGAGAATTGTGTGCAATTTAGGCCTCCAAATCTGATAAAGAACATTTGTGCTATTGAGGGAATGCAGCGTATGTTCACAAGGTTAATTTATGGGAGGGCGGGACTGTCAAATGTTGAAAGAATAAAGCGACTGGGTGTATACACTGGAATTTAGAAGGATGAGAGGGCATCTTATTGAAGCATATAAGATTATTAAGAGATTGAACCCGATAGTGGTAGTAAACCTGTTCCCGATGTTGTGGGAGTCCTGAATCAGCGACCACAGTTTGAGAATAAGGGGTAGGCCATTTAGAACGGATGTGAGGAAAAACGTTTTCACCCAGAGAGTGGTGAACCAGTGGAATTCTCTGCCTCATAAGGCAATTGAGGCCAATTATCTGGATGCATTCACGAAGAGTTAAGCACGCTCAAAAAGATAGCTTAAGGGATAATCAAGGAATATGGGGTGAACTCGGGAATGGGGTACTGATTGTGGATATTCTGCCACGATCACAATGAATGGCTTGAAGGGCCGAATGGCCTGCAGCTGCATCTATTGTCCATTGACTATTGTCTGCAACAGGGCATGTACGTGCGGCTGGTCACCACTGGGTGGCAGTGTTGAGCGGGGAATAACATGACGTGTAAATGCGGCGGGACACCACTGGGTGGCAGTGTTGAGCGGGGAATAACAGTACTTGTCATTGTGCAGAAGGAGAGTCTATAGTTCATGGCAACACCATGAACAACGTCGATGTCCAAAAGGATTTTGGAGTCCAAGTCCATAACTCCCTGAAAGCAGCAACACAAGATACTCTTGCCCTGTCTCATACGTTTTGAATAAACTTTTGCTTCATTTGTTGAATATGGAACGACCTTTTGTTAAATTATTTATTAGATAAATTTCCTTACTTTGACAATTGTGGTAACGTAAGTTTATCTACGTTTATGGCTTTTTAAACGGTATATGTTTTCTGAGTGTTTTGATTTGTGTTAATTTTTAAGTTTAAACACTCCAAGTCTACGGTGCCGCAGAGGTCTTAAAATGCTTACAAAGTTTATTACATTATAAGTGTTCTCAGTAGGTTGTCACATTGTCGTGGTGGGAATACGACAATGTGACAATGTGTGGTCCTGAGATCCCGAGTGCGATGCCGTCTGGAGCTCTGCTCTTGGTTGGGTCTGGAGCTCTGCTCTTGGTGGTAAGGTCGAGGGGGAGGTCTCTGACAAAGAGCAATCCAACCAAAACCTCAACGGTGGAACAGGCGGAGGATGATGGCTGACATTAGTAGAGTGTCACAACGGCTGGGAAGGCGGATGAAGGCTGCAGCAGAAAAGGTCATCTTGGATTCCATGCCACTGGATTCTGACCCAGATCTGTCAAGGACCTTTTGGCGCCTGTCTGTGCACTAGTCTCCCCACGTTAAACAAAGTCATGCACATGCGTCCTCCATGAGAGGACAGTCATACAGGTTTCGAGTGACCGCGGATGATGACTTTATACGTTTGTTAAGTCCCAGGAGCAGAATTGAGTCTATTTGGCAGGAGAATGGGGCTGAGAAGGAAATATAGAACAGCCACGATTAAATGGACGCATCTCCTCTCCTCCCCTCCCCTCTCCTCGATTCCACACTCCACTCCCCTATTCTACCCAATTCTCCAATCCTTTCCTCCACCCTCAACTAATCTCCCCCCATCCTCTTTCTTCTCCTCCCTCAGCCTCTCTCCATTCCCCTCAAATCCAGCACCAGAGATAATTGTAATATGGCAGTGAGATATTGTCTCCTCTCCACACCCCTGCACTCCTCTCCCCTCCACTCAGGACTCCTCTACATGCTTATGGGAGGGCGAGGGGATTTCTACACCCGTTGGGTAAAGCTGATTTGAAATGCACTCTCAATGAGCAAACACAGATCCTGACATTTTACATTGCCCGACAAAGATCTGAAACACTACTTGGCATTGACGCATGCCATGACCTGGGGCTGGTTTATCATGTGCGTGCTGTCCACGGACTCAACTCTTTGAAATGCAAGCTTCGAGTTCCAGACGTCGGTCATGCATTCGCCAATGACGGATTCAAACCTGATCCGTCAAAGGCTGCAGCCATCAGCAGGTTGCCAGTCCCAACCGACATTGCCAGTTTGCAAATTCCTCAGCATGGTCAAATACCTGGGTAAATTAATTCCCAGCCTTGATAAACTTTCTGCTCCTCTACAACAACTAACCGACAAGGACATTGTACGGTCATGGAACCCCCAACACCAATGAGCCTTCGAGACATTAAAACTACAGCTAGCCAGCACACCTACACTGGCATGCTACAACCTTAACCTGCCAGTCACCATTACCTGTGGTGCATCCCAGTACGGTCTGAGCGCGGCGTGCTTACAAACTGCCATCGATGGCAACGTGATGCCTATCATCATGAGCCTTGACAGACACCGAACAACGCTTTGCTCAGACCGAGAAGGAACTGCTTGCTGTTGGTTTTGCTTGTTCAAAATTCATAAACTTTATTTCTGGCAAAACCTTCACGATCGAGACTGACCACCAGCCACTGCTCATCATCCCGAACAAGTCCATCCATGCCGCCCTATCTCGTTTACAACAGACGATGATACGGCTACAGCAGCTTGAATTTCGTATTGTCTGCAAGAAAGGTGAAGACCTACACATTGCAGGCACGCTCTATAGAGCCCCGCGCACGACCAGGGAACATCCCCTAACGAACAGGACAAATTCTCAGTCATCAGCAATAGCCAGTCACCGCACCAGCAGCAGGAGCTCATCTCACCCCAGCCGGCCCCCTCCCTGCATGGTCATCACAGGCCGCTGACATTGAGTGGCACGGAAAGCACTACTTAATTTTAGTGGACTTCTACTCGAACTGGTTCGAGATTAATTTACTGCCAACGATCACCTCGGAAGTAATAATCCAAAAACTGAGAATCCACCTTTCCGTACATGGGGCGCCCGCCCGCCTTCAGACTGATAACGGAATTCATTTCACCAGCCGACAGTTCAAGGACTTTGCTAAATGGTGGAACTACCAACACATCACCAGTAGACCAGAATACCCACAGTCTAATGGACTTACCGAACGTGCTGTTCGGAGCGCTAAGCAACTCATGGAGCGCTCCTACTTAGCCAGCTCGGATGTTTACCTGGATCTGCTAAACCTATGAAACATTTCAAGGGACATCGGTAGCGACTCCCCCGCCCAGCGACCAATGAATCGCAAGACACCTCCTCCACTGCCCGTTTCACAGCAAGAGCTGCAGCCGCGAGTCCACTCCCCCGCTGTGATACAAAAGCGTGTGCAGTTTAAACGAGACACGCTGAAGCGCTCCGGTGACAAAATCAACAAACTATTAACACAGCTTGTACAAGGACAAATGGTGTGTCTGCAAACGGACAAAGCACATACTAATCAGGAACCTCGCTCCTACCTGGTTGGGGTTAATAGTGTCCTCCACGAACGCAACTGTCAACATCACCTTCCTGTGAATGATTATCATCCAGCGCCCCCGGGTCCGAATGCCCCACCGCTCGTGTTCAAACCCGCGATTGTTGCAGCCGTTCCATCACCTGCCGCGAGTATGTTTGTCCACTCCCCGCGTCGGTCAGCCCCTGCGTTCCCGATTGTACCCGGTTCCCTGGACTTACTGCGCCAATCTAACCCCTGTCCTCCCGCTGCGGTCTCCCCCTCCGGCTCCATTGGATGTCCCGCGATGTTACCAACCGCAGCTTCCATCTTTTCAGAGAAAAATTGATAAGACAGTCGCATAATTACCCCAGTGGGTTAGCAGGCCATCCATTATATATGGTGATTGTGTTTAACCCCAGTATTATTCCCTCGGTTTAATATGTCTTAGTTGCTTCTAATCCATACAGGAAGAGATGTAGATTGTTTTTCAATTTAAAACGCCTTAGCTGTTCTTTTCATTTATACAAGAAGAAATGTAGATTGGCTATTGCATGTTCGCCAATCAGAATTGTTAGTAATACAGATATGGCGATTATGTTTAAACATAGAAACATAGAAATATAGAAACATAGAAAATAGGTGCAGGAGTAGGCCATTCGGCCCTTCGAGCCTGCACCGCCATTCAATATGATCATGGCTGGTCATCCAACTCAGTATCCCGTACCTGTCTTCTCTCCGTACCCCCTGATCCCTTCAGCCACAAGGGCCACATCTAACTCCATCTTAAATATAACCAATGAACTGGCCCCAACTACCTTCTGTGGCAGAGAATTCCACAGATTCACCATCTCTGTGTGAAAAATGTTTTTCTCATCTCGGTCCTAAAATACTTCCTCCTTATCCTTAGACCGTGACCCCTTGTTCTGGACTTCCCCAACATCAGGAATTATCTTCCTGCATCTAGCCCGTCCAACCCCTTAAGAAATTTGTAAGTTTCCATAAGTCCCCCCTCAATCATCTAAATTCTAGCAAGTACAAGCCGAGTCTATCCAGTCTTTCTTTATATGAAAGTCCTGACATCCCAGGAATCAGTCTAGTGAACATTCTCTGTACTCCCTCTATGGCAAGAATGGCTTTCCTCAGATTAGGAGCCCAAAACTGTACGCAATGCTCCAGGTGTGGTCTCATCGTGACCCTGTACAACTGCAGTAGAACCTCCCTGCTCCTATACTCAAATCATTTTGCTATGAATGCGAACATACCATTCGATTTTTTCACAGCCTGCTGCACCTGCATGCCTCCGTTACATCGACGACTGCTTTGGTGTCACCTCCTGCACCCACACACAACTGACTGACTTCATTCATTTCACCACCAACTTCCATCCGGCACTCAAATACACTTGGACCATTTCCGACACTTCCCTACCATTCCTTGACCTCACCATCTCTATTGCAGGTGATACGCTCCTGACCGACATCCACTACAAACCTACTGACTCCCACAGCTACCTGGACTACTCTTCCTCCCACCCTGCTTCCTGTAAGGACTCCATCCCCTATTCCCAATTCCTCGTCTACGCCGCATCTGCTCCCAGGATGAGGTGTTCCACACCAGGTCATCACAAATGGCCTCATTCCTCAGAGAACGGGGATTCCCCTCCCCCACTATTGATGAGGGCTCGCACCAGGGTCTCCTCCATACCCCGCAACACTGCCCTCGCTCCCCATTCCCCCACTCGCAAACAGGGCAGAGTCCCCTGGTCCTCACCTTTCACCCCACCAGCCGGCAAATACAACATATAGTCCTCCGCCAGTTTTCGCCACCTCCACACGTGACCCCTCCACCCGCCACATCTTCCCATCTCCCCCCCTGTCTGCCTTCCGCAAAGACCGCTCCCTCCGCAACTCCCTTGTCCATTCTTCCCTCCCCTCCCACTCTACCCCTTCCCCGGGCACTTTCCCTTGCAACCGCAAGAAATGCAAACACTTGTCCCTTCACCTCCCCCCTCCACTCCTTTCAGGGACCCAAGCAGTCCTTCCAGGTCCGACAGAGGTTCACCTGCACCTCCTCCAACCTCATCTACTGCATCCGCTGCTCCAGATGCCAGATGATCTATATCGGTGAGACCAAGCGGAGGCTTGGCGATCGCTTCGCCGAACACCTCCGCTCGGTCCGCAATAACCAACCCGACCTCCCGGTGGCTCAGCACTTCAACTCCCCCTCCCATTCCACATCCGACCTCTCGGTCCTGGGCCTCCTCCACGGCCAGAGTGAGCAACACCGCAAGCTGGAGGAACAGCACCTCATATTCCGCTTGGGGAGTCTGCATCTGTAGATGGTTTATATGCAACCAATAATATAGTTACCTCACTCCCATTAACCCCGCCCAGTTAACATCAATCATAACGCCTTCCCCTCAGTAGGAAAATGTAGCCGGTGCTTGAAGGTGTGTGTAATACCCAGTGCTATCATTAAAAGATGTTGTACACTTAAGAGCTTGTAAAGTTTTCATTTACATGGTGTCAAAGCTGGAAGATACTTGCGTCTCCTGTTTATCGGTTTTTATTTCTTTTTTTTGATTTGTGTTTTTTTTGTGCTTTGATCTCTTTGGCCATGGCGTCCTCTTGCAGAAAGCCCGAGCAGCTTGTCTTTGATGCTGACATCTCTGAGCGCTGGGCCACGTTTGAATTTGATTTCACACACTTTGTCAACGTCGCACACCGCGCTGATCCTGACTCCCTTAAAGCTTCCCTCCTCCTCAAACCTTGTCGGACCTGATGCCATGAAGAGAGCCAGAACTTTCACCTACGCTCCAGCGGTCCTGGGCGTCGATGGTGCGGTGATTACTCCTGCAGAGTCTGCTGACGACCCCGCTTGCCTGCTACGTAAGTTCAGGGAGATTTGTGACCTGCCCTCGAACCGCATTCTAGAGAGGGCACGGTTCTTTACGAGGAGTCAGTTGCCGGATGAACCTGTTGAATGTTTTATTGCTGATTTGCGTCATCTCGCCCAGCGGTGCCGTTTTGGCGACATGACCGACCAGCTCACTAGAGACATTTTAGTAACTGGCATGCGTGACCAGAAGCTGCGATGTGAGCTTTTGAGGGATCCGGATCTAACGTTGGACAAAGCTATGCATGCCTGCAGATTGTCTGAGGTCGTTGTTTTGCAAGAGGACCACCGGGATTTGGGCAATAAATCTGTCAACCTGGCTGGGTTTAGGAGCCCACAGCCTCGGGTGGGAAACAATGTTTTTCTGCCGCGTGCCCGCCCTGGACCTGGCGATGTGCCCCGAAAAAGGTGCCCGAACTGTAACTACATGCACCATAGACTGTCGACGTGTCCCGCCTCTGGTAAAACCTGTAACTTTTGTAAAATCTGAACCATTTCTCAGCCTCCTGTCGCTTACTCCGTTCCCGTGGGAGCCAGGCACAAGCTTCCAGTCCCAGTCTAAACATGCTGGCCCAATCTGATCTCTGTTTCGACTCACAGCCCAATTTAGTTGAGTGCAATGGTGCGGAGCCAATTAATTCTGCCGAGGACTCTCATGTGTATTACCCTCCTACAGACACCCCGCCCACCGCAATGATCCCTCCGTACCTGTGACTGTCAATGGCGTAACCTTCTCTGCCAAATTGGATACTGGCGCGAGAGTCAATGTTTTGTCCATGAATCTTTTCAACAAGATAAGGAATAATGAGCCTCTGGTTGTTGACGATGCTACCCTGCACGCCTATGGTGGAGAGATTCTAAGGCCTGCGGGGAGGGCCACTTTAACTTGCGTGCTGCAAAAGGCCACAAGAAACCTGGTTTTCTATGTTTTGAACTCTGACTGTGTAACCCTGTTGGGCAACCGTGCGTGCCAGGATCTTGGCCTGGTCTCCTTTGACCGCACGGTCCACAAAGTGCAACTTTCGTTTGACCCGGTTGCTGAATACCAGGACCTGTTCGACGATGACCTGGGGAAGTTACCAGTGTCATACCATATTTCCATTGACCCAAATATACAACCCGTGGTCCGCGCACCTCACAGGGTGTCTCACGCCATGAAGGACAAGGTCGAGGCGATGCTCACCGAGATGGTCGAAAAGGGGGTGCTAGTAGCAGTTAGCGAGCCCACCGATTGGGTCTCCACCATGGTTGCCACGATTAAGAAAGACAAGAACGAGATACGCGTGTGTATCAACCCAAAGGACTTAAACCTTGCCATCAGGCGACCACATTACCCCATGCGGTCTGTTGAGGATGTGGCGGCAAAGGTCGGGCAAGCCACCATCTTTTCGGTCCTAGACGCTAAGAACTCGTTTTGGCAGGTCCCGTTGGACAAAGCGTCTTCTGACCTGACGACCTTCGCCACAAACCGTTCGGCAGATTCAAGTTCCTGCGAATGCCATTCGGCATCAATTCTGCTAGCGAGGTGTTCCAGCAGACGATGGAGCAATTATTCGCGCACCTGCCATGTGCCATCATCGTGGATGATATCCTGGTTTACGGGAAGGACATTGCCGAGCACGACCTGAACCTCCGCCGCGTCCTGGATCGCGCGCGACAGGCGAACCTGAAGCTGAATCCAAGAAGTGCCGGTTTCGTGTCTCAGAGGTCACGTATGTTTGGACATGTTTTCACCCCTAACGGACTAAAGCCCGACCCCTTGAAGGCCGCTGCCATCTCCGAAATGGCAGCCCCCACCGACGTGCCAGGTCTGCAACGATTCTTGGGCATGGTGAACTACCTTGGTAAGTTTATACCAAAACCTCAGTGAGCTGAGTGCTCCCCTGCGGCAGCTGACAAAAAAAGGATATCGCCTGGGCCTGGCTCCCATATCACCAGCTGGCTTTTGACCGCCTCAAGTCGAAACTGATTAGCACTCCGACGTTGCGGTTCTTCGACGTGGGTCGCCCCATCACCGTCACCTGTGACGCTTCCAAGTTCGGTCTGGGTGCGGCCTGCCTTCAGTCTGTCGATGGATCGCTGCATCCCGTCTCCTATGCCTCCCGCACCATGACGGACACCGAGCAGCGGTACGCTCAGATCGAGAAAGAGCTGCTCGCGGTGGTGTTCGCCTGCTCCAAGTTCAGAGACTTCCTGTTCGGCAGCAGATTTACGGTCGAAACCGACCACCAGCCACTGGTGACAATCCTGAACAAGCCGATTCACGCTGCCCCTGCCAGGCTGCAGCGTATGATGCTGCAGCTCCAGCGCTTCGACTTTGACATAATCTACAAGAAGGGCACCGAGATGCACATTGCGGACACCCTGTCGCGAGCCCCGCGTACCTCCTGCGCTCGCCACCCCTACGAAACAGAGGACTTGCTCGTACTGGGCGTTAACTTTATTCCCACCAAGCAGCTACAGGTTTTGGCCGAGCACACCGCTGCCGATCCGGCTTTGCAGCAGCTTGCATCGGTGATTTAAAGCAGGGTGGCCAACAAAGCGCTCCGCCGCGCCATCTGAAGCACAGCCTTTCTTCCTGGTCCGCGACGAACTGGTGCTCCAGGATGGCGTTATCGTCAAGGGACATAAAGTTGTGGTCCCGTCCTCCCTGTTTGACTTTTACTTTTGTGCAGCCCACAGCGGACACCCTGGGGTCGATGCAACGCTTGCCCACGCTCAGTGCCAATTCTATTGGCCTGGAATGGCCAAATATATCCGAGACCGAGTTTCTGCCTGCTCCACGTGCAACAGTCTTGCGCCGCACCAGCAGCGACAGCCCCTGCTGCAACAGCCCGCCCCTGCTTTGGCCTGGTCCTCGCTGGCTGCCGACATATTCGAGTGGCGTGGTAACCACTACCTTGTCCTGGTCGACTCGTACTCCAACTGGTTCGAAGTGGATTTGCTGACATCCCTCACGTCGGAGATGGTGATCCGCAAGCTGCGGAAACACTTCTCCACTTTTGGGACCCCGGTCAGGCTGCAGACTGACAACGGCAGGCAGTTTACAAGCCGAGAATTCAAAAGCTTTGCCGACAAGTGGAACTTCGTGCATTTCACCAGCAGCCCAGAGTACCCACAGAGCAACGGCCTAGCAGAACGGGCCGTCCGCAGCGCCAAGCTTCTGATGGAACAGGCGCGACTATCCAATTCTGATTTGTATTTGGATCTCCTGAACCTCAGGAATGTTTCAGGGATCCGGCCATGGGGTGCCCTGCTCAGCGTCTGATGTCCAGAACTACCAGATCCACCGTCCCGATTGCCCAGCGCCAGCTGAAACCTCGGGTGCTGGAGCCCGCCTCCGTGCAGAGGCGAATTCAAGAGAAACATGACAGCCAGCGGCGTTCCCACGATCGGTCGTGCAGACCACTCGATCCTCTGTTGCCCGGACAGGTTGTTCGTTTGCAGACCGCCAGTGGGCACTACCGTCTGGCCACCGTGGTTGGGGTGGCCGACTCACCTCGTTCGTATCTGGTCGACTGTGAGGGTTCCATCTACCGAAGAAGCCGACAAACACCTGCTTGCGGTTAATGAGCCACAGCCGCAGCCCCCTGGGCCCTATGCCCCTCCACTCTCCTATCAGCAGCCGGCTGCCGCCCCGGCTGGTGTTCCCTGCATGCCTCGGTCCCCGTCGCGGGCGCCTGGTTCCCCTCTGCGCGGGTCCCCTGTTGCCGATCGCGGTTTCTCCCTCTCCTGTTTCTCCCACCCCAATGCCCTTCCCTGGTTCCCCGGCTGCCTTGCGTCCTCCTGCTTCTTCTGCTCTTTCGGGGGGAGGGGGAGACATCCGTACGCGCTCGGGCAGGATCAGTAAGCCGCCTGTTCGCTACGGCGATTTCGTTTAATTCTGCTGTTTAATTCGGTTGTCGTGACAACAATCTGTTTTCTTGATTTCTAAGGGGAAGGATGTAGATGGTTTATATGCAACCAATAATATAGTTACCTCACTCCCATTAACCCCGCCCAGTTAACATCAATCATAACGCCTTCCCCTCAGTAGGAAAATGTAGCCGGTGCTTGAAGGTGTGTGTAATACCCAGTGCTATCATTAAAAGATGTTGTACACTTAAGAGCTTGTAAAGTTTTCATTTACAGCATCCTTTGGGCTTGAATATTGAATTTTCTCAATTCTGTTAACCCTTGCTGTCTCCTCCCCTTCCCACCTCTCCCTCAGCCCCTGGCATTCCCTCTATCTCTATCTCTCCCCCACCCTAGTCGCACCAGCTTCTCATTTTCACACCACAAACAGCTTACAATGGCTTGTTCCCTTTATCACCGATACTTTTTTGCATATCTTTCACTCATTGTTGCTTATCTCTCCACATCACCGTCTATATCTCTCGTTTCCCTGATCCCTGACCAGTCTGAAGAAGGGTCTCGGCCCGAAACGTCGCCTATCTCCTTCGCTCCTTAGATGCTGCTGCACCCGCTGAGTTTCTCCAGCTTTTTGTGTGCCTACGTTCAATGATTGGTGTACCATGACAGGCAGATATCGTTGCATCTGCCCTTTTCCTAATCGGCCACCATTCAGATAATAGTCTACTGTCCTGTTCTTGCCACCAAAGTGGATATCCTCACCCTTATCCACATTATACTGCATCTGCCATGCATTTGCACACTCACCCAACCTATCCAAGTCATCCTGCAGCCTCCTAGCATCCTCCTCTCAGCCAACACTGCCCCCCAGCTTCGTGTCAACCGCAAACTTGAGATGTTGCATTCAATTCCCTCATACAAATCATTGTAAATAGTAATCAAGTAGCTATTGTAAATAGCTGGGGTCCCAGCACCGAGCCTTGCGGTACCCCACTAGTCACTGCCTGCCATCCTGAAAAGGACCCATTTACTCCTAAACTTTGCTTATAATAAACCCATTATTATTTACTCGTTATAACACCACCTAATTATAACATTTATACTGTAAGAACTCGCCCACTGCCTGCCAGAAGCAGCAGGAGTAGTGAGAACGTGTGATGTGCTGTTTAGATGACGTAGATCTGAACAATAAAGATGCTTTTGCTTCAACCTGTGTGAGACTAAAGTATTTACACGTGTGAGATTAAGCTCTTTACACCGCCCTTCCACCCTTCTCCTCTCACCCTTCCCCTCCACTTTCTCTTATCTTATGAGTTGGATGATCAGCCATGATCATATTGAATGGCGGTGCAGGCTCGAAGGGCCGAATGGCCTATTCCTGCACCTAATTTCTATTTTTCTGTGTGTTTATGCTATATTCCACTTCTCCACCAATTCCACTATTGGTGGCCAGTGGGGGGGTGGGGGGGAGGGGGGGGGGGGCTTTATGGAGCGCTTGTATGAGTGTTGTGGGCAGAAGGGACTGGTTTCCAGAAGGTTAGTATGGATATTGTGGGCCGAATGGATTCTTGCGCTGGCAGTTCAGTCACTCAGGCCTGGCAGCT
Source organism: Okamejei kenojei (assembly GCA_035221665.1). Lineage (NCBI taxonomy): Eukaryota > Metazoa > Chordata > Chondrichthyes > Rajiformes > Rajidae > Okamejei > Okamejei kenojei. The sequence continues at coordinate 73,838,127 of CM069141.1, forward strand.
TAGTCACTCAGGCTTGGGTTATCAGTCACTCAGGCCTGGCGGACTGGCAGCTCAGTCCCTCAGGCCTGGTGGGCTGGCAACTCAGTCAATCAGGACTGGTGGACTGGCAGCTCAGGCTGGCAAGCTGGCAGTTCAGAAACTGACAGAAATTCTACCCAAAACAGGTGAGAGACTCCGTGAGAGAGAGAAGGGTGAGAGGGTGGAGAATCAATTTTAGACATTTTTCATATTTTTCTACAGATCACACCAATGATGGAGGAAAGTCTATCCTGGCGTGGATCTCACAGGGAGCCAATAAAGGGAGGGAGAGAAATAGAGGGGTGAGGTTTGATACTTACAGGGGGGATACATACTGATGTTCCGGAGTGACTCTTAATGGGCTAGTACAGGCCAGATGGGACGAAGGGACTTTTTTTTAAAGGACATCTCAGTGAAAGGCACTATGTCTAGACCTTTCCTGGTCTAGCATTGGTCTTTTGAGCCAAAATGCTCCTCCTGGGATAATACGGGCATTTGTGGCAAAATTGACTGGTTTCTGGGCTAATAGGGGGCATTCTGGGCCGAAATGAGTGATTTCAGGTAGGTCAAAGGTGGGCTAGCAGTTGCCTCACTCACTCACGGCTGGTGGGCTGGTAGTTTACTCAATCACGGCTGATGGGCTGCCAGTTGACTCACAGCTGGTGGGCTGGCAGTTGACACACTGCTGGTGGGCTCACACACACACACCCTCCATCACACACACACATGCCCTCCATCACAGACACACCCTCCAGCTCACACACACACACAATCCATCACACACACTCACAGCCACACACATAGACACCCTCCATCACACACACACAGAGCCACACTCACACCCTCCATCTCACACACACACACACACACACACACACACACACACACACACACACGCATAGCCACCCTCCATCTCACGCACATTGACTCACACAAACTGACTCACACACACACACAACATATATATGAAAATTAAAATAACTTCAATCTACTCATGCGGCTGAGCGTGGCCTCTCCATTGAGCGGGACTTCCGGAATGAGCGGGACTTCAGGAGTGAGCGGGACCTTTGGACTAAGTACAATGCAGGGCCAACATTCAATCCATTCCATTTCAAGTCAAGCACAGTGAGTGCAGGGCCGACAATCCAATCAATTCCATTCAATTTCAAGTCGAGTCAAGCATATTGCTTATTGCATGCACATTGCAGGGTAACACATCATTTATTGCATGCAGGGGTACACAAAAGGCTGGAGAAACTCAGCGGGTGCAGCAGCATCTAAGGAGCGAAGGAGATGGGCAACGTTTCGGGTCGACACATTGCGGGCTAACAAATCATAATTTATTGCAAGCACATCGCAGGCTAACAAATAATCGTTTATTGCCAGCATATTACGGGGTAACAAATCATTTATTGCAAGCACATTGCGGGCTAAAAAACATAATTTATTGCAAACACATTGCGGGCTAACAAATCATCATTTATTGCAAGCACATTGCGGGGTAACACATCGTTTATTGCAAGGACATTGCGGGCTAAGAAATCATTTATTCCAAGCACATTACGGGTAACAAATCCTTCATTGCAAACACATTGCGGTCTAACAAATAATTTAATCCAAGCACATTGTATACTCACAGTTCAGTTGACTTACGCCGTAGAATCACTGTTGTGGACTCTTACCCACGATCTTCCAAAGAGATTGAGTCACGTCCGGCCTCCTGCCCCCTCCCCCCCCCCCCGGAAGGCACATCACCTTCATTATGGTGATTGTCTGGCGGGAGGACCAATCAGCCGATCTCACGATTTTTAAAGTTTCATAAGTTTTTTTAATTATTTCACTGATCCGTAAAAAACTTGGGGTGGCTGTGGCGGAGGAGGACGGTGAGTATGATGGCGAAAAAGATCATAGCCATATAGGGTAGCCTTTTTTTCTAAAATCAATTTACAACGTCGGGCGAATGTGGTCAAGATGAGACTTTTAGTAATAGTACTAGACTAAATGGGACCCGTTGGGTCCCAGCATCACACGGTAGGGCTGTTCACCCAACGTAATATTCCACCTCTCCACCAAATCCAATATTGCTGGCCAGTGCGGGTGGATGGGGGTGGCTTTCTCTTGCGCTAGTATGGGTGTTGTGGGCCAAAGGGTCTGGTTTTCAGAGGGCTAGTATGGCCATTGTGGACCCAATGGATTCTTGGGCTGGCAGCTCAGTCACTGAGGCCTGACAGCACAGTCACTCAGACCTGGCACGCTGGCAGCTGAAAAACTGCCAGAAATTGTGCCCAAAACAGATGAAAGACTGTGAGAGAGAAGGGGGAGAGGGTGGACTGGATGGATTATTGGGCTTGCAGTTCAGTGAGTCATGGCTGAATGGCTGGCAGTTCACTTACTCAGGGCTGGTGAGCTGGTGAGCCGGCAGACTGGCAGTGCTGTCACTCATGGCTGGTGGTCTGGCAGTTCAGACACTTACAGCTGGTGGGATGGCAGTTGACTTCCTCACGGCTGGTGCGCTGGCAGTGCAGTCACTCACGACTGGTGGGACGCAGTTCAGTGACTTACAGATGGTGAGCTGGCAGTTCACTTACTCACGGCTGGTGGTCTGGCAGTGCAGTCACTCACGGCTGCTGGGCTGGCAGTTCACTTTCTCGGGGCTGGTGGGTTGGCATGCTGGCAGTGCAGTCACTCACGGCTGGTGGGCTGGCAGTTCAGTCACTTACAGCTGGTGGGCTGGCAGTTCACTTACTCACGGCTGCTGGGCTGGCAGTGCAGTCACTCATGGCTGGTGTGGTGGCAGTTCATTCAGTCACCCCTCCTCCCTTCATCCCCCCACTCTGCTCCTTGCCATTCCCCCCCCACACATCCAGTCCATCTCACCACAACCTCCCCCCATGCACTCTTAGTGGCTCCCCCACAGAGCAACCATTCCTGCCTATTAGGTTCCCATTGTGGTGAAGAACACGCAGGCATGAAGAGTGGAAAAATTATTTATTAAAGTTTGAAATGTGTATGACTATTAAAATATAAGAACAGTTTAAATGTTAAAGATGAGAAGTATTACGTTCTTTCTTGTTGTGCCTCTTGTTGTGTTCTGCTGCACACTACCTCTTGATGGCAATTTGCTGTTCATAAAAAAAGAGACAATTTTAATATAGAGAGATTGAGCAGGTGTAATTTGTTGTAATTCTCAATTCTCTTGACTCATTGAAGAATTTGTGCAAAACATTGTAGAGGCGGGGGCTGTCGTGGGTGGGGTAGGGGGTGGCAGACGTCCTTCAGTCGAGGGAGGGGACGGCTTCAGGCGGGGGCTCTCTTGGGCTGATGAGGGAGGGGGTGTCCTGCGGTGGGGTATGGGGGCGGCTTCAGGAGTGGGAGCATCCTATAGCCAGGCATAGGGCAGCGTCTTGAGGTGGGGATGCCAGTGAGGGGGGGGGGGGCGGTGAGCGACCCACTCATGGCCTCTGTACTCACTGCCTTAGGACTAACCCATGGTCTCTGGACTGACTCACTCACTCATGACCTCTGGACTGAGAGATGAATCACGGCTTGTGGACTGACTGACTTATGCCCGACTTCTGGAGTCACGTCCGACTTTTGTAAACTGAAAACTGTAACATCCACATTGAGGAACGGCTTCTTCCTGACAGCCATCAGGCTATTAAACAACAAATAAGCTCTGAACTACGAAAAACTATATTATTTGTACTATTTGTTATTTGCTGATCACACACACACACCCTCCACCTCACACACAGACCCCCACACACACATACACACATATACATACACACACACATACAAAAGTTTTCATACCCCTTGAACCTTTCCACATTTTGTCACGTTACAACCACAAACGTAAATGTATTTTATTGGGATTTTATGTGATAGACCAACACAAAGTGGCGCATAATTGTGAAGTGGAAGGAAAATGATACATGGTTTTCAAATTTATTTACAAATAAAAAACAGAAAAGTGTGGCGTGCAAAAGTATTCAGCCCCCTTTATTCTGATACCCCTAAATAAAATCCAGCCTTCAGAAGTCACCTAATTGGTAAATAGAGTCCACTTGTGTGTAATCTAATCTCAGTATAAATACAGCTGTTATGTGAAGGCCTCAGAGGTTTGTTAGAGAACATTAGTGAACAAACAGCATCATGAAGCCCAAGGAACACACCAGATAGGTCAGGGATAAAGTTGTGGAGAAGTTTAAAGCAGGGTTAGGTTATAAAAAAATATCCCAAGCTTTGAACATCTCACGAAGCACTGTTCATTCCATCATCCAAAAATAGAAAGAGTATGGCACAACTGCAAACCTACCAAGACATGGCTGTCCACCTAAACTGACAGGCCGGGCAAGGAGAGCATTGATCAGAGAAGCAGCCAAGAGGCCCATGGTAACTCTGGAGGAGCTGCAGAGATCCACAGCTGGGAGAATCTGTCCACAGGACAACTATTAGTCGTGCACTCCACAAATAGGGCCTTTATGGAAGAGTGGCAAGAAGAAAGCCATTGTTGAAACAAAGCCATAAGAAGTCCCGTTTGCAGTTTGCCACAAGCCATGTGGGGGACACAGCAAACATGTGGAGGAAGGTGCGCTGGTCTGATGAGACCAATTTTGGCCTAAATGCAAAGCGTTATGTGTGGCGGAAAACTAACACTGCACATCACCCTGAACACACCATCCCCACTGTGAAAGATGGTGGTGGCAGCATCATGCTGTGGGGATGCTTTTCTTCAGCAGGGACAGAGAAGCTGGTCAGAGTTGATGGGAAGATGGATGGAGCCAAATACAGGGCAATCTTGGAAGAAAACCTGTTGGAGTCTGCAAAAGACTTGAGACTGGGGCGGAGGTTCACCTTCCAGCAGGACAACGACCCTAGACATACAGCCAGAGCTACAATGGAATGGTTTAGATCAAAGCATATTCATGTGTTAGAATAACCCAGACAAAGTCCAGACCTAAATCCAATTGAGAATCTCTGGTAAGACTTGAACATTGCTGTTCACAGACGCTCTCCATCCAATCTGACTGAGCTTGAGCTATTTTGCAAAGAAGAATGGGCAAAAATTTCAGTCTCTAGATGTGCAAAGCTGGTAGAGACAAACCCCAAAAGACTTGACGCTGTAATTGCAGCGAAAGGTGGTTCTACAAAGTATTGACTCAGGGGGGCTGAATACTTTTGCACGCCACACTTTTCAGTTATTTATTTGTAATAAAATTTCAAAACCATGTATCATTTTCCTTCCACTTCACAGTTATGCACCGCTTTGTGTTGGTCTATCACACACAATCCCAATAAAATACATTTACATGTAAAATGTAAAATACATTTGTGGTTGTAACATGACAAAATGTGGAAAGGTTCAAGAGATATGAAAACTTTTGCAAGCCACTGTATATACACACACACACACAGACTCACACACACATACACACAGACTCACACACAATCACAACCAATACTAAAAGTAACTTCAGAACGTGGTAAACATACAGTGTGTAAACTGAATGATTCAAACGTTTAAAGCCTCCTGTGGAGGCGGCTACTGCTGAAGCAAAAACGTGGTTTAAATAACGTCCAACAAACATACTCACCATAGACAGAGCAGTCAGCTCTCTTGAATTATTCAACGACGTCTTCACTATGCCATCTGCATTCAGCGCCATCTTGCCACGAACTGGAAAAGATGTAGTCAGCGCCATCTTGATGCTAAGCGGAAATTACATCATCGGCGCCATCTAAGCGGAAGTCAGGGAATGAGCGCCGATTTTGCAATTAAACACAGTCCTGATCTAACAAAATGTGTATTCACACTTTATCTATCCGAAAACTGTTGCGACGATTTTAAAAAACAAGCAAGACAATTTGGCAGCAGCCACTTTACAACCAACACATTTTCTGAACGCTGTTTAAAAGCTAAGGCAATTTGGCAGCAGCCACTTTACAACCAATCAATTTTCTGAACACAAACTTTAAAAAAAGGCAAGACAAACAATTTGACAGCAGCCACTTTACAACCTGTCCATTTTTTGAACACAAACGTTTTTAAATGGGAAGGCAAACAATTTGGTAGCAGCCACTTTACAACCAATACATTTTCTGAACACAAACTTTTTATTAAGGCAAGTAAAATAATTTGGCAGCAGCCACTTTACAACCAATCCATTTTGTGAACACAAACTTTTTAAAAAGGCAAGGCAAACAATTTGGCAGCAGCCACTTTACAACCAATCCATTTTCTGATCACAAACATTTAAAAAAAAGGCAAGGCAAACAATTTGGCAGCAGCCACTTTACAACCAATCCATTTTCTGAAAACAAACTTTTAAAAAGGCAAGGCAAATAATTTGGCAGCAGCCACTTTACAACCGCATCGAGGGGACTCACCGCTGACTAGACGTGCGTTCAGTGTTATTCGCAGCTCAGAGAGCCGCGACCCTCTTGCTTCCTCCGTCTGGCAGAGACTGAGTGAGGCACGACAGTTCCGGGTTTTATAGTCCCTCTCCCCTGCCGCCAGCGATAATGGTGACATTTTTTTAAACATTAATAACTCTCTGATTTTTCATTGATGGGAAAAAATCCTCCGGTCCAGTCCAGCCACTTTACAACCAATCCATTTTCTCAACACAAACTTTTAAAGCTAGGTGGCCAAAAATAAGTGGCGGCATTCCCTCAGAAATCATGGAACAGGAAGTCGAAAATGGTCAAGATCTTAGTTTTAGTAATATAGATAGGTAACCCCATAAATAAAGGTATTGGTGAAACAACATAAAGTCATCAGATTGGCTCTGCAATGTGAAAATGTGTTCAGAATAGTTGTAATTACTGGGATCAGTTCAGCCAATTGTGTAATAAAGGAAATCGACGTCTGAGAACAACCACAGAATAACGCAACTACCAGTCATTCTAAACGCTCTTACACCACCGGGAATGCATTAAAGCCGTCCGTTCCTTCCTCGATTGTAGAACCAGTCAATTTCCCTTTACCTGCACTGTCCTCCGCCTAGTGGAGCTGGTGCTTACTCTGAACAACGTATTCTTCGACTTCTCCCACTTCCTTCATATCCAAGGAGTAGCACACCAAAGCGATCGATCCATTGGATGGTGAGGGCACGTGCACAGGTCACAGTGGACATATCCGAGTGCGGGGCAGTTTCCGGCCATCTCGTGAATCTGTCCACGATGGTGAAGACATGGGTGAAACCTCTTGATGTGGAAAGCGGCCAACGATGTCGACGTGGATATGGTTGAAATGCCGGTGTGTCAGGGCGAAGTTCTGCAGCGGCTGAATCTTGGATGTTTGACAGGGGATGCACACTCTGGCCCAGTTATCGAACTGCTTGTGCAAGCCATGCCACATGAATATGGCTTTCATCAGTGCAGTTGTTGTCTGGATGGAAGGGTGAGCCAAACCATGAACCGTGTCAAAAATCCGGCGGCACCAGTCTGCCGGGATGATGGGTCTTGGCTGCCCGGTAAACATAAAGGAGCGTGTAGTCAGTGGGCCCGAATCGCACATCCTCCAACAGCAGGCCTGAGAGGGCGGTGCGGTAGTCGAGCATCTCCTCATTCCTTCACTGGGCGGCTGCCACGGCCGTGTAGTCGATACCTGGGGCCAGAGCGTGCTTGGCATTGATGGCGGTGAGGGATAATGCTTCTGCAACATGGTTGCTCTTGCCTGTGATGTGCTGGACGCAGGTCGTGTATTCTGAGATGTAGGTCAGGTAGTGCTGCTGGCGGGCTGACCAAGGATCAGGCACTTGGGAAAAGGCAAACGTGAGTGGCTTGTGCTCGGTGAAAACTATTAAATCCCTGCCCTCGAGGTACTATCAGAATGCCAACTGGCCAGGTAGAGAGCGAGGAGTTCCCGGACGAAAGCTTGGGAGATCTCAGGTGACGACTGAAAAAGGCTGCCAGCTACCATTGATCAGTTGTTGCTGCACTCCGCCCATGGTGGTGCCAGATGTTTCGACCATGAGAGCTATTGGGGTGTTGGCCCATGGATCTATCAGCATCGTTGCCTTTGCCAGCGCCTCCTCGATGTTGTCAAACACAGTCGTGGACGCATCATCTCAAACAAACTCTTTTGGCTGTTGGCATGAAGCAGTGGTAGAAGTTGACCATGCCGACAAACTCTTGGAGTCCCTTCGCAGTAGAGTCTTAGGCAAACTTGCGAATGGCCTCAACCTTGGTCGGGAGCAGGAGCGGGAGCGAGAGAGCTCCGTGCTGGTTGATGTGGTGGCCGAGGAAGTTGATGGAAGTGAGGCCAAAGTCGTTGAGGTAGATGGACACGAAATCCAGCCCGTGGCCCACCGTGTCCATGAACCGTTGGAAAGCTTGGGCGAAGTTCTTGAGGCCAAAAGGCATGCGCAGCAACTCAAAGTCATTTGTCTTGCAAAAGGCTTGCGGAACACGTCTTTGGCCAGTTGGAGCTTGTCGGGGGGCAGCTCGCGTACGTGTGCATGGAGTGGCGTCCGGTGGTGGGGATATGGTGCTTCACCCCGTGCTTGGGGCTGACCGTTGTGAACTGGATAGGTATTGTATCAGGAAAATCGGCCAAGATCCTGGCACACTCGTTGTCGGACAGGTCACCGAGCCGTGATGGGGCTCAGTCATTTCGGCCTGGCACAAGGCGATCGACTCGAATGAGGCGTTGTCCTTGCAGGTTGACCAGCAGGCTGCGCCCAGAGAATTCGGTGCCCAGTAACGGTTGTGAGATATCGGCGATGGTAAAGGTCCACTTGAAACGACAGGAGTTGAAGTTGAGCGGGATCGTGCGTACCCCATATGTTCTGATGTTGCTGCTGTTGGTTGACAATAGACAACGGGCATTAGGCGCAGGAGTAGGCCATTCGGCCCTTCGAGCCAGCACCATCATTCAATGTGATCAAGGCTAATCATCCCCAATCAGTACCCCGTCCCTGCCTTCTCCCATATCCCCTGACTCCGCTATCTTGAAGAGCCCTATCTAGCTCTCTCTTGAAAGTATCCAGAGAACCGGCCTCCACCGCCCTCTCATACAAAGAATTCCACAGACTCACAACTCTCTGTGAGAAAAAGTGTTTCCTCGTCTCCGTTCTTTCATACCTGATAATTTCCCACTCGACCACGACCGGGCCCTGTTTCTGTGCACAGTGGTTATGTAACGAGGTTGCGGTAAGGGGAAGCCTCTGCTTTCCGGAACGTGTGTCGGTGCCCAAGGGGGCAAAACATTGACCTCCGCTCCCGTGTCAACGAGAAAACGCCGCCCCGAATGACGATCCCAGGTGAAGCGGAGGCGATGTTTTTGTCGGGCCGCAGTTGCCATTACCGACGGCCGGCTGATGCGTTTTCCCGGATGCGTGTGCGTGGTCGGCATCGGTGGGCCTCGGTAGTAGCTCCACTTGTCCGTTCGTGGCCGATGTCACTGCCGTAAGACCGTAAGACCGACCGCCGGGCTGCGACTGACCGTAAGAGGCCACCCGTTTGACGGCGGCTCCACCCTGCTGTTTGGCCTGTCCCCGCATGTCCGCACGGGCTGCCAGCTCTCGGGGGTCGGTGAAATCGTCATCCGCGAGTAGCAGGCGGATGTCCTCAGGCATCTGCTCGAGGAAGACCAGTCGAAAAGGAGGCAGGTCTTGTGTCCATCCATCAGCCGAGCATTTCGTTCATGAGCGTGGGCGGTTTGCAGTCGCCTACGCCACCCATGTCCAGGAGTTTTGCCACCCCATCGCGGCGGCTGACACCCAGTGTGTCATTGAGGAGCGTCCTGCTCCCTTCGTATTTGTTGTCGGCTGGATGCTGGCGAAGGTAAACGATGACGCGCCCGGCACTAGTACTTGGTGACGTCGGCAGTTATCTGGCAGATGTGGAATTGGGCTTCCGCTTATTCAAACCACACAGCACGGAACAAGCACCATGAGTCCACATGACGCACTAACACTTACATACAAGGAACAATTTACAATGTTCACTGAATCCAATTAACAAACCTGCTTGGAGTGTGAGGGTAAACGCAGCACCGGCGAAACCGGACGCGGTCACGGGGAGTAAGTACAAACGCCGTACAGACAGCAGCCGTCGTTACTTTTGAAGCGGGGTCTCTGGCGCTGTAAGGGAGCAATCTACCCCTACAACCCGTAGACGCTGTGGAAGCAGGACTGTACGAAGATGTATAAACCCTGAGTATTCAGCTTCGTATATAAGTTATTTATTAGCAGAACACAGGGTGAATGCACGTAACTGTTGTAGGTTCAAGCTCCTAGATGAATCTGAAGAATAGCCGAACCGGCACACGTGATTATGTAGTAGAAACCCGAACTAGATTCAGGATCGGGTGTCCAATAGTAAAACCAGACATGGATCAAATTAGCTTTTAGTTATTGATCTACATCCTCCTTCTTCAGCATAAGCCCGCAAACGAAATAAAAGAATATAAAACTAAAGGCTACAAACGTGAACATATCAGGATGTAAACATTAACTAAAACAACAGCTATGCAGTGGAGGATACGAAATGAGTAAAGTGCATATAAGGAAACAAGAAGACCTTAATCAATTAAAGTCCGTGATAAGTACCTAAACACAGACTTTGTATTTGGGGTTGGGCTTACAAACCCTTCCCACACGCGTATCGTACGGGCCCTCTGCCGTGCTCTTTGCAGGTGACAGCACTGCAGGTGGTGGTTCAATCAGGTCTGTTTTGGCAAAAGTATTTTCTATAGGGGACTCCACAGGTGACATCACAGGTGATTTCACCATCGGCACCAGCGGCTCCTTCCCCGGTGTAACGACCAACTCGCGGTCTGCCGACACCTGTCCCCCATTCAAACCAACGGTCCCTCCATCAGTCCATAAAACGCCATCTGGGACATCCGTGTAACCATACAAATACTGCTGAGATGGCACTGACTCGTTCAGCCGTAGAAATTGTTTCCTATTCCGCCTGTAGATTCCTCCTTCTGATTGGACGACTTGAGTGGTGGTCGTAATACGTCTTCTGAATCCATCGTTTGTGTTGCAGCTGAGCCTGAACTACTTAAAGCTCGTAAACGTGAGGTTGAAGTCGTTGCCTTGAAACGGGAAGAGTGGTGCGAGTCTGTCTGGATATCAGGCGTTGCGCTGGCGAAGCCAGCACCCGGTCGCGTGAAACGTTACGAAGATGAAGGAGGGGTATGGTCTGAGTGCAGGTAGATGGGACTAGGGGAAAACAAATGGTCGGCACGGACTGGAAGGGCCGAGAGGGCCTGTTTCCGTGCTGTAATTGTTATATGGTTATATGGTTATATGGTTATGAAGGAGTTCCAGAAATACATCAGAACCAGCTCTTTTGGATCTTTCCATGACCTGCTTCGCATTACGGACAGCCCTCTCGGCCAACCCGTTCGACTGCGGATACATCTGGCTGCTGGTGATGTGTTTAAAATCCCAGCGCTTAGCGAGGTCTTTGAAACAGTAACTAGCATTACCCAGCATTATCTGACAAGAGGGTGAGAGGAGCCCCATGGACCGGGAAATGTCTCGCAATTTTCTGAATTACCGCTGCCGACGAAATTGTGCGAAGCAAATCGATTTCGAACCACCCGGAATAGGAATCCACCAGGACTAGATATTGATTACCGTGCCAATCGAAAATGTCATTAGCCAATATGGACCACGGTAAACCAGGAACCGGGCGTAGCAAAAGCGGTTCCTTTTGTTAATGCGGTGTCAAGCTGCTGCAAACCGCGCACGATTATGTCCTCTGGCGTATGTAGTCCGACATAGCAGACGAGAAAAACATTAGTTTCGCTCGCTGAACCACCAGCTCCGCGCCGGGACGTCCTCTACGTATAGCATCGAAGTACTTCTGCTGCAGCAAAGCTAACATCACCGCTTTCATAATGACCCCGTTCTCGATTACCAGTTCATCTCTGACGGGACAATATGTCAGCACTGAGAGTGGCTGCTTGTCTGGGCGCCCGTGTTAAAGATGGACGCAAGTGTTGTCCCCAGCCATGCGTGCCACTAACAAATCCAAACAAGATGAATTAATATAGTCGATCTTCATCGCATCAAAACTATCCTTCTCGGCTGCATGCTGTCATCCGTTTCCCTGGACGCCCGGGCAGGGTGCCAGACAGGTGCATGTCCATGCTGCGCTTATAAATCAGGGTAATGTCATACTTTTGGAGAAAACAGCATAATTCTTTGCAGCGTCGCTAGGGCAGCATGTATGGGCTTATTCAAAATAGTAACCATTTTGAGATCGGTCTCAACGGTTGCCGAAAATATAGCCATTACATTTTGAATGGCACGCGAAAACCACTGCCAACAACTCTTTCTCGATGTGTGCGTATCGTGTTTCTGTGTCTGTCATAGTCCTTGAGGCATAAGCAATACGCTGGTCTTCCTGCAGGCACGTTGCGCCGAGGCCGAACTGTGATGCGTCCCGGGTCAGCCTGTTGATTGACGTGGAAATATGCCAGAGTGGGAGGGCACGGCATCTGCTGTCTGAGAGTGTCGAAAGCTCGCTGCTGCTGTTCGTGCCATGTCCAGGCAGCGTCCTTGTTTGTAAGTTGGCGCAGTAGAGTTGAGAGTTCGCTAAATTTCGGAATGAACTTGCCAAGATAGTTTACCATGCCCAGAACACTCTGCAGGCTGGTAACATCAGTCGGCACTACCATCTCACTGATGGCTGCCGTCTTCGCAGGATCAGCCTTGAGGCCGTCGTTGATGAAAACATGTCCCACATAGTTCGCCTTGTTGACACGAAACGTGCACTTGTTGGGGTTATTGACACCTTCCTTAAATTGTCATAGTGCTCCTGCATGCCCTTGCCCGCCACATAATGTCACCAACGATAATTGCACAGGGGTATCCGTCAAACGCCTGATTGAAACACTTCGCTGGTCGAATTAATACAAAACGGCATCCGCAAAAATCTGTAGCGCCCGAAAGATGTGCTGAAAGTAGTGAGCAGAGATGATTTATCATCCAAGGCGATTTGCCAGAACGACCCCGTGCCGTCTAGAACTGAGAACATTGTCCATGTATGCGGCCACCTCCTTCATGGTGCGGATGGGGCGATGTACAGTGGTTAGATCCTTCGAGTTAATATATATATGTTTCTCCTGCTTGTTCCTCTTGGTGGCAGCTACCATCGAGGACACACAGTCAGTGGGCTCCGTAACAGGAGTAATAACAATAGACAATAGGTGCAGGAGTAGATCATTCGGCCCTTCGAGCCAGCACTGCCATTCATTGTAAGCATGGCTGATCATCCACAATCAGTACCCCGTTCCTGCCATCTCCCCATATGCCCTGACTCCGCTATCTTTAAGAGCCCTATCTATCTCGCTCTCGAAAGTATCTAGAGAACCGTCCTCCATCGCCCTCTGAGAGAGAAAATTCCAGAGACTCGCCCCTCTCTGTGTGAAAAAGGATTTCTTCATTTCTGTTCTAAATGCCTTACCCCTTTCTCTTAAACTGTGGCCCCTGGTTCTGGACTCCATGAACATCGGGGACATGTTTCCTGCCTCTAGCATGTCCAAACCCTTAATAATCTTATATGTTTCAATAAGATCCCCTCTCATGCTTCTCAATTCCAGAGCATACAATCCCAGCTGCTCCATTCTCACAGCATATGACAGTCCCGGCATCCCATGAATTAACCTTGTGAACCTACGCTGCACTCCCTCAATAGCAAGAATATCCTTCCTCAAATTAGGGGACCAACACTGCATACAATCCTCCAGGTGTGGTCTCACTAGGGCCCCGTACAAATGCAGAAGGACCTTGTCCAGAAGGAAAAGAGGAGTTGAGTATAGGAGCAAATAGTGCTCCTATACTCAACTCCTCTTGTTATCAAGGCCAACATGCCATTCGCTTTCTGCACTGCCTGCTGTACCTGCATGCTTACTTTCATTGACTAATGAACAAGGACCCTCAGATCGCGTTGTACTTCCCCCTTTCCCAACTTGGCACCATTTAGATAATAATCTACCTTCGTGTTTTTGCCACCAACGTGGATAACCACACATTTATCCACATAAAACTGCATCTGCCATGCACCTGCCCACGAACCGGACCTGTACAAGTCACCCTGCATTCTCATAGCATCCTCCTCACAATTCATGCTGTCACCTAGCTTTGTGTCATCTGCAAATTTGCTAATGTTACTTTGAATCCCTTCATCTAAATCATTGATAGTCCCAGCACCGACCCTTGCGGTACCCCACTAGTCACTGCGTGCCATTCTGAAAGGGACCCGTTAAACGCTACTCTTTCTATCCTGTCTGCCAACCAATTTTCTATCCATGTCAGCTTTTACTCACCTCCTTGATATTCTTGGCTAGCTTGGCATACCTCATCTTTCATCCCAGTATTGCGATGGGGAAATCATGCTTGACTAATCTTCTGGACATTTTTGTGAATATAACTTGGAAAATGGACAAGGGAATGCCAGTGGATGTAGTGTACCTGGACTTTCAGAAAGCATTTGATATCCTTGACTCTGAGCATCCGTCATTTCATGAATCCGACAGGTGCTGATCGCTTTAGCCAAAGTCAGATCATAATCACGCAAAATATCCCTTTTCAATTTGACACAAGCCTGTCGCTAATACGTTCGTCGCAGATATCGCCAAATCTGCAGCTCTTCGCTACATGCTTTAACGAGTTTATAGAAGCTTCAACAGGTTCACTCGGTTTCTAGTTGCATGTGAAGAATTTGTGCTGCTCCATGATGAGGTTAGTCTGTGGATCGCACAACTGTCGAAATTTATTCTCGAGACATACCGGGCCATAAATTGTCTCAGCGGGTGTGACGTCTGCACTATTTGCATCCAGTACAGCCTCCGAATAGACAAACAACTTCGCCCGTCGAATTGCTTCCAAACCTGCGGGATTAAGGAATAAGGATGCTTGTATGTGGGGAGCCTTGCCGTGGTGTGCAACATCCATGTAGATATCACACTCCTCCTCGAAGATACGCCATCGTTCTCCGATATCGCCGTCGAAGACGAGTGGGTCGGGCTTTCGGAGAGAATCAGCCATGGATAAGACTGTCAAAAGTCGTATAATAAATTGCCGCTGATGTGGATGCGAAGTGTCACTCATGTGCTCCTGAAACCATGTATGAAGATGTATAAACACCGAGTCGTTAAGCTTCGTACATTAGCTCTTTATTAGCAAGACACATAGAGTAAATACACATATCTGTTGTAGGTTCAAGCACCTAGATGAATCTGAAGAATAGCCGAACCAGCACACTAGATGACGTAGTAGAAAGCCGAAATGTATTACGGATCGGGTGCACAACAGTAAAACCAGACATGGATCAAATCAGCTTTTAATGATTGATCTACAAGGATGGAGTGCAGGTTTGGATATGGTGCGTGCGATTCATTCTCTGGAATTGACGATCAGATGATCACATTATTACAACAAACAATGGAAAAGAAAAACTGGACAAAACATATTTTTTGTATGTATTTTCATCGATTAAGGCAATTGTCATACAGTATCAGGGGATATTTCAGCGCCTTCTTCAACTCTTCTCTAAATTTAGTCTGGGTCACAGCGTTAATAAACGAATTTGTGCAGAAACTGAGAGTAGAAATCATGTTTCCGCTTTCTTGGGGAATGTAGCGTGTATCTTTGAAGCTGAAATCGAAGAAATAAGAACCGCCTTTAATTCGAACGAACATAAAATTAAAAACATACGTAATCCACAACAGCAAAACGCTGGCGGAGATGCTGAAAAGCAAAATAATGGATTTTTGCCGTCTCTCCATTTCTGGATCTCTATGGTCCTCACGCTCCTTGTTCCCACGAAGTTCAACGCGGATTCTGTTGGACACGAAAATGTGTCTGGTGGTCAGAACATTGAACAGCAGAATCAAAAGGAAAGGAAAACACGGCGTTAAAATCCGGTCGAGCCAATCGTACGATTTCCAGACAGGTTCAGTGAAGAAGCTTATCTTAATGTCACAAAACCAGGGCACGCCCTCGACTACATACAATGGCCGGTATGTAAAGTCGAAAGGGACATTGTTCACACCGCTCAGGACGCAGACAGCTAATATTACCAGAGCCGCTGTTTTATCAGTGCAGTATCTCGATTTTAGCTTGTGGCAACAAATGGCTACGAATCGATCGAAAGTGAATGCAACCGTCAGCCACACCGAGGAGTCCCTGCTTGTATATATCATCACTGTGCTCAAACTACAGGCGGGAGTCGTGGAGAACAAACTGTTAATAAAGTAGATCCCAGTTATTCGATTCAGTATCACGGCGGAGACGATTACCAGTAGATCCATCACCGCTATGCCCAAAAGGTAACGCACTTGGAGAGTCCACACTTTCCTCGCGATAAGATCACAACGGCTTCTATGTTTGCTGTTGACAGAAACGACCATAAAGATAACAAATCAATGTTCGAAGTCAATGAGGCCTTCAGGAGCGGGTATGCAGGCCAAGTACAAGCTGAGAAGAGGAATCAGATCTGCCAAGGAAAGGTACTCTGAGACGTTGAAGATCAAGTTCTCAGCTTGCTCTTCTTCAGTTTGGAAGGGCTTGCATGATTACAAGGAGGAAACCCCCTCGCTCCTTGGAGAATCGTCAGCTGACCAACGACATGAACCACTTTACACCTACTCACAGCCTGACTCCAGTCTGCAAAGACTGGGCCTTTGTCCACTACCCATCCCCTCCTTGCTGCCCAGCATCAGTCTGGCCACTTTGCTATCACTAACAATAGAAATTGAGGAGGTGGGGAGGCTATTCAGAGGACAGAAAACCCGGAAATCTCCAGGAACGGAAAATGTTTCCCCCTCTACCCTCAAGCTCTGTGTGGAACAACTAGCATCGGTCTACTCAGACATTTTCACAGTCACAGTTTAAGGATAAAGGCCTTAAGGATTTTAGGACCGAGATGAGAAAAACATTTTTGACTCAGAGAGTGGTGAATCTATCGAATGTATGAGGCCAGTTCATTGGCTATATTTAAGAGGGAGTTAGATGTGGCCCTTGTGGCTGAAGGGATCAGGGGGTATGGAGAGAAGGCAGGTACAGAATACTGAGTTGGATGATCAGCCATGATCATATTGAATTGGGCCGAATGGCCTGCTGCTGCACCTATTTTCTATGTTTCCATGTATCTATAACCAAAACTCTCTAGCCTCCTTTTGTTCTGGTATTTTATTTTATTCAAATGTTTAAACTCAAAGGTTTTATTTTTAATGTTTTATATTTCCTTCTTAATTGTTTACTGTATGTCGTGTGCTACATGGGATCGGAGCACCAAGGCAAATTCCTTGTATGTGCACATACTTGGCCAATAAACCTATTCATTCATTCATTCTTTCATTCATTCATTCTTTCATTCATTCACTTATTCGTTCATTTTGAACGCTCTGCGGGGTAGGTTTGAGGCCACAGAATGGCACGCACTCTGTACTGCAATGGAGAGAACATTGATAGACTCACGGACTGTGTTACGAGTTACATAGTGTTCAGTGGGAATGACGTTGTCCTTGAGGAGACTGTACACTGTTTTCCCAACAACATGCCCTGGGCCACCAGGTGTATAAAGGTCCTTCTTAACCAGAAGAAGTTGGCCTTCAGGAATGGTGACAGGGTGGAGGTGAAACAGGTGCAGAAGGACCTGAATGCGAGACTGCAACAGGGCAAGGACGACTACAGGAGGAACCTGGAGCTGAAACTTCAGCAGAGCAACATGAGGGGTGAGTGGAGCAGTAGGAATAGCATTACAGGCTACAAGAAGACAAGTGGCCTGGGGAGGGAAAACAATCAGGACTGGGCCAATGAGCTAAACCTTTTTTTAACAGATTTTGTGGAGAGGTGTCTGCACACACGCCACCCACCTCTCTGACAGACTCCCTCCCTCAACACTCCTGGTTCGTTTCTTCTCCCCTTTCTTTCTCGCACCTGGCCACCAAGACTGCGCAGGTGAGGAAAGAGATGAACAGGCTCCGCCCAGGCAAAGCCACGAGTCAATGGTATCAGCCCTAGGGTAGTCAAGGCGTATGCCAGCCAGTTGTGTGGCATACTCCAGCATACTTTCAACCTGAGCATGAGCCCGTAGAGGGTTGCTGTAATGTGGAATACATCCTGCCTGTTTCCTGTACCAAAGAGGACACGCCGCGACTCCTTCACACATCATAATGTACCTGGAAAGGGTGGTGCTCACTCATCTGCGACCCCTGTTAATACCCTAGCTGGACCCCTGCTGTGGGCTCAGCAAACAAAGATGGGGATTGAGGACGCCATCATCTGCTTGCTCCATCATTCCCATCTGCACTTGGATAAACCGGGAATCATTGTGAGAGCCGTGTCCTTTGCCTTTTCCAGTGCTTTTAACACCATCCAAAATCAATTGATTTTAACAAAATCAAAAAAGATGGCGCCGGTGTGTGTGGCTGCTCGTCTGTCGCTCTGTTTGTGTTTGGTGTGTTTGGTGTTTTTCCTTGGCACTATTCAGGTAAAGTCCCTGCTGGTGTACGACCGTCAATCTCTTCAAGATCTACGATATAGTGTTGATGTGCTTGTCGGTGCGTTTGAACACAATACCCTGCCGCCGTTCTTACCCGGAATCTCGACTCACCTGGACTGGGCCTTGCCTCGAAGGAAGCGTCGCCGTCGCCGTCGCCGTGGAAAGCGCGGCGGCCGACTAGTGAGTCTTAGACTGGGTGCGCCCGGGCGCGGCCATCAGCAGCCCCCCCTGTCAGCGACTTCTCCGTGGGCCTCGCTTTCGGGGTCTCCAGCCCGGTGCTTTTCAGCTGCCACCGGACCACCTCCTCCCAGAGGGTGCAGAGCGCTGCCTGCCTGCTGCGGCCTGGAGAGCTGCCCGGACACGCATCCCCGGAGGGGAGGGGGGCAGCCTTCAGGTGAGCCCGCTCTTCCGGGGTCTCCAGCCTGGTGCTTCTCAGCTGCCATCGGATCGTCTCCCGAATGGTGTGGAGGGCCGCCCGCCTGCTACGGCCCGGAAAACTGGCCGGACATGCCGCCTCGGAGGGGACGGGGGTGGTCGCCGGGTGTGCCGGCTGCTTCAGGTTGCTCCTTTCTCCCCCCTCCCCCCCTATCCTCTAACGATCGGAGGCTGCAGCGGGACTGGCTCCGCTCCCCCTGCTCTCCTCGGCCCCGCCATCGCAGGGTGAATATCCGGACACTGCCCCAGGCACCCCGATCTGCAGACCTAAAGAGTCCATCCCCTTCCCGGGTTGGCCTGGTGAATGCCAGATCGATGGCAAGCAAAACCTTTGTTTTGAGGGATTTCTTCTGCTCCCGGGCCCTGGACTTCCTCTGTGTGACAGAGACTTGGATCAGTCCTGGTGAGTGCAGCGCCTTTACTGAACTTTTGCCGGCGGGCTGCTCTTATTTCAACTCGCCTCGGATGTCGGGCCGTGGAGGTGGAATTGCAGTCATTTATAAAAGTAATTTTAAATGCAAACAGTGCACTGCATTATCAACGTTCTCCAGCTTTGAGGCTACTCTATTTGAGGTGGGTCGCTCCGACACGGTGCTCTGCGCTGTCATTTACCGACCCCCCAAATACCACAAGGACTTTGTGACTGACTTTTCTGAGTTTTCTGGCTGGGATTATGCCCAACTATGACCGTGTCCTTATGGTTGGGGATTTTAACATTCACGTGTGTTGTCCTGATAAGCCTTTGGCGAAGGACTTTTTAAGTCTTATTGATTCTTTTAATTTTGTGCAGTGTGTGTCTGGTCCCACACACGAACATGGACATACATTGGACCTTGTTCTCTCCTATGGCTTGCCTGTGTTGAACTTGGAGGTCTGTGATAGTGTGTTTTCTGATCACATGCCTGTACTATTTGACGTTGGTTTTTCCAGTGCTGTAGTTAGACCTGTTGTGTCTGCTCGGCGCTGTCGGTCCTTTAACCCTTCTGCTGCTGGCCAATTCTCTGCTGCTTTTGATCAGCTCTGTGCCCCCCCTGCGTCCACTCCCCTTGGTACGGAGGAGATTAGCTCTTGGTTCCACTCCTCCTGCACAATTATTCTGGACTCGGTGGCTCCTTTAAAAACTTTACTGCCCAGAGCTAAACCCGAGCCCTGGTTCAATGACGCAACTCGTATAGCTCGACGGGAGTGTCGCAGAGCTGAACGAAGGTGGAGAAGAAGACAGGCTGCAGGTTTCGTCGCAAATCCTAAAGGACAGCTGGCGAAATTACCAAAACACTGTTAAAGAGGCCAAAAGATGTTACCTGTCTAATATAATAGTGTCTAAGCGCCACGACCCACGTGTGTTATTTAAAACCATTGATTCTGTTTTAAATGCCCCCACAGCCTGTCTGCCTGGAAGCATCGTCCCAATTGTGCAATGACTTCCTGCACTTCTTTATCAATAAGGTTGTTTCTATAAGGGCTCTCATCTCAGCTCCTGCCTCTGACCCCTCTGTTTCGGCCCCATGCCTGGTGGCATTCGATAAGTTTGAGCCTCTGACATTGTCGGGTCTAGAGGATGTGGTTAGGCATATGAAGCCGTCGGGTTCCCCTTGTGATGCTGTTCCTCCTCTTCTTTTTAAAGAGGTTTTCCCCAGCATAGGGCGGTCGGTTCTCGCCATCATAAACAGTAGCTTGTGTTCTGGGTTGTCCCCATAAATTTTAAACATGCTGTAGTGCAACCACTACTTAAGAAACCAGGCCTGGATCAAACTGTTCTGGCCAACTTTAGGCCGATCTCCAAGTTGCCTTTTATCTCAAAGATCATGGAGAAAGTAGTTTATGCTCAGCTGAAACTCTTCCTGGATGAGCACAATATTCGGGAGGTTTTCCAGTCTGGATTCAAGGCTATGCATAGCACAGAGTCGGCTCTGCTAAGGGTCTTTAACGACATCCTCCTGGCAAACGACTCTGGTAATTATGTGGTCCTTGTCTTGCTGGACCTATCTGCTGCCTTCGATACAGTGGACCATGGAATTTTAATTTCCCGATTACAGCACCAAGTGGGCATTTGTGGCAGTGCCCTGGGATGGTTCAGGTCCTATCTGGCTGACAGAACCATGCATGTAAGCCTTGCTGGCTTTGAATCCTCCTCCACTCCCTTGGTATATGGGGGTTTCCACAGGGCTCAATTTTAGGGCCCCTGCTCTTCTCTTTATACCTACTTCCTCTGGGGTCAATTTTAAGAAGGCATGGCATCTCCTTTCACTTTTACGCAGATGATAGCCAGTTATATATGCCACTCAGGAAAGAAGACGACTATTCTTCTAAAATCACTTTTGTCTTGCCTTGAGGACATTAAGTCCTGGATGGCCTTAAACTTTCTGGGACTTAATGAAGGGAAGACAGAGGTGGTTTTGTTTGGACCCAATGGCTGCCGTGATCCTCCCTTTGTTGATTTGGGCCCATTGGCATTGTCAGTAAGGCCAACCGTTTTGAACCTGGGTTTTAGGATGGACGGTGATTTTAAACTAGATAAACAAATGGGCGCGGTGGTTAAGTCCAGCTTCTTTCACCTAAGGAAGCTGGCAAAGGTGAAGCCCCATTCTCGAGCGGCAGCATTTTTGAAACAGTAATCCATGCCTTTATTACTCTAGGCTGGATTATTGTAACGCACTCTACTCTGGAGTCGCAAGAGCTTCATTGGCTCGTCTCCAGCTTGTCCAAAATGCCGCCGCCGCTCGCCTTTTGACTGGAGCCCGAAAGAGGGAGCACATTACGCCAATTTTGGCCTCCCTTCACTGGCTCCCAGTGCATTTTTCGAGTTCTTCAAAATTCTTTGTTTGTTTTTAAATCGCTGAATGGGCTCGCCCCGTCTTATCTCTCTGAGCTGCTCCACCTATATGCTCCTGCCCGGTGCCTCAGGTCAGCTGATCAGCTGCTCCTTGAGGTACCAAGGTCTAAGCGGAGGCTCAGAGGGGATAGAGCCTTTTCTGTTGCTGCTCCGCACTCTGGAACACCTTGCCGCTGCACATCAGACCAGGCCCCCTCACTGTCCATCTTCAAATCCTCCCTCAAGACTCATTTTTATTCCTTGGCTTTCGACACTGGCTGAGGCTTTGCTCCTGTTCTTAGTGCTTTTAATGTCTTTTAACTTTTAGAGTGTGTTTTTTATAGTCCTTCGTCTTACGGTTTTTAATGGTTTGTAATGCCTTGTCCATGAGTTCTCATGTACAGCACTTTGTGGCAACTGTAGTTGTTTAAAGCGCTTTATAAATAAAGTTATTATTATTATTATTATTATTATCCGGCCTGCACTGCTTGGGAGCAAACTGACGACAATGCGTGTGCATGCTCCATTCCTGGCCTGGATCACCAACTACCTGACTGGACGACCACAGTATGACAGGCTACACAACTGGGTCTGGAACGCGGCAGTGAGCAACACGGGGACCCCACAGGGGATGGCCCACTCTCCCTTCTTTTTGACCATCTATAACTCGGACTACTGATTTTCGGATGACTGCAATTGTGGGCTGCATCAGCCGGGGGGGGGGGGGGGGGGGGGGGGGGGGGCTGAATACAGAGGTGAAACCAACGACTTTATTGGGTGGTGTTAACTGAATCACCTGCAAATCAACACCGACAAGACTAAGCAGTTATTGGTGGACTTCAAGAGGAAAGGAACGCCCTTGTACCCTGTTTCCATCAATGGTATGAATGTGCAGTTTACCAAGGATTACAAATACTTTTGAATGTACCTGGACAGTAATCTGGACTGGGCCAGGAAATTTGAGGCCCTGTACAAGAATGGACAGAGCCAGCTCTATTTTTTGAGAAGGCTCTGCTCTTTCAACGTCTGCAGCAAGATGCTGCAGATGTTCTACCAATGTAGAATACATTGGACAAATTGGACAATAAAGTTCACCCCTCCATGACACACTGGTCAACCTGAGAAGTACCTTCAACAAAAGTCAGATTCCACCAATATGCAGTATGAACATACAAGTATATCCTTCTACCCGGTGTCAAACTCTTCAACTCCCTGTCGTGGGGTAGACTGATTCTCTCCCTTCCTCGAATATTTGCACATCCCCAATTATTTCCACTCCTCACTTTAAGTTTATAGAGTCATAGAGTCATAGAGTGATACAGTGTTGGCGCAGGTCCAACTCGCCACACCAGCCAACAATGTCCCAGCTACACTAGTCCCACTTGCCTGCGCTTGGTTCATAACCGTCCAAACCTGTCCTATCCATGTATCTGTCCAACTGTTTCTTAAATGATGGGATAGTCCCAGCCTCAATTATGTCTCCTGGCAGCTTGTTCGATGCACTCACCACCCTCTGTGTGAAACAGTTACCCCTCGGATTCCTATCAAATCGTTTCCCTTTCACCTTGAACCCATGTCCTCTGGTCCTCGATTCCTTTACTCTGGGTAAAAGGCTCTGTGCATCTACCCGATCATGATTTTGTATACTTCTATAAAATCTCCCCTCATCTTCCTACGCTCCGTGGAATATACACCCAGCCCACTCAACCTCTCCCTATAGCTCACACCCTCTAGTAACATCCTCGTAAATCTTTTCTGAACCCTTTCAAGCTTGACAATATGTTTCTTATAACATGATACCAGACATAAACACAATATTATAAATGCGGTCTCACCAACGCATTATACAACTGCAACATGACCTCCCAACTTCTATACTCAATACTCTGACTGATGAAGGTCAAAGTGTGAAAAGCTTTTTTGACCACCTTATCTACCTGCGACTCGACCATCAAGGAACCATGCACTTGCACTCCTAGATCCATCTTTTCTACAACAATCTGCAGAAGCCTAACATTTACCGCGTGGACAACCCAAAATGCAACACTTCACACTTCTCTGTATTAAATTCCATCAACCGTTCCTCCGCTCACCTGGTCAATCGATCCATATCCTACTGCAATCGTTCACAACCATCTTCACTATCTGCAAAACAATTAACCATATAACCATATAACAATTACAGCACGGAAACAGGCCCTCTCGGCCCTTCCAGTCCGTGCCGACCATTTGTTTTCACCTAGTCCCATCTACCTGCACTCAGACCATACCCCTCCATTCCCTTCACGTCCATATACCTATCCACTTTACTTTTAAATGTTAAAATCGATCCTGCCTCCACCACTTCTGCTGGAAGCTCATTCCACACAGCCACCACCCTCTGAGTAAAGAAGTTCCCCCTCACGTTACCCCTTCTTCTTGCGTTTGAGGCAACAGAAGTCCGCAGCAGGGTGATGCCATCCGGTTCGACATCCGTAGGTGCCCGCCCTAAAAAGGGCGCATGCTTCAGGTTGGCGCCAAGCTACGGCGCTGCTGCTGTCTCCCCTAAACTTCTGTCCCTTAATTCTCATGTCATGCCCTCTTGTTTGAATCTTCCCTACCCTCAATGGGAAAAACGTATCCACGTCAACTCTGTCTATCCCTTTCATCATTTTAAAGACCTCAATCAAGTCCCCCCTTAACCTTCTGCGCTCCAAAGAATAAAGACCTAACTTGTTCAACCTTTCTCTGTAACATAGTTGCTGGTTCCCAGGCAACATTCTAGTAAATCTCCTCCGTACTCTCTGTATTTTGTTCACATCCTTCCTATAATTAGGCGACCAAAATTGTACACCATACTCCAGAATTGGTCTCACCAATGCCTTGTACAATTTTAACATTACTTCCCTGCTCCTATATTCAATGCTCTGATTTATAAAGGCCAGCACACCAAAGGCTTTCTTTACCACCCCATCTACATGTGATTCCACCTTCAGGGAACTATGCACATTTATTCCTAGATCTCTCTGTTCCACAACATTCCTCAATTCCTTACCATTTACCATGTACATCCTATATTGATTTGTCCTGCCAAGATGTAGCACTTCACACTTAACAGCATTAAACCCATCTGCCATCTTTCAGCCCCACTTTTCCAAATGGCCCAAATCTCTCTGTAGACTTTGAAAATCTACTTCATTATCCACAACACCACCTATCTTAGTGTCATCTGCATAATTGCTTATCCAATTTTCCACCCCATCATCCAGATCATTGATGTACATGATAAACAACGGTGGACCCAACACAGATCCCTGAGGCACCCCACTGGTCACCGGCTTCCAACCTGACAAACAGCCATCCACCATTACTCTCTGACATCTCCCATTCAGCCACTGTTGAATCCATCTTGCTACTCCGCCATGAACACCCAAAGATTGAACCTTCTTAACCAACCTTCCATGGGGAACCTTGTGAAAGGCCTTACTGAAATCCATATAGACAACATCCACTGCTTTACCCTCATCAATTTCCCTAGTAACCGCTTCAAAAAATTCAAGAAGGTTTGTCATACATGACCTTCCAGGCACAAATCTATGTTGACTGTTCCTGATCAGACCCTGTTTATCCAGATGCTTATATATATTATCTCAAAGTATCCTTTCCATTAATTTGCCCACCACTGACGTCAAACTAACAGGTCTATAATTGCGAGGTTTATTCTTTGAACCCTTTTTAAACAATGGAACAACATGCGCAGTATGCCAATCTTCCGGCACTATTCCCGTTTCTAATGACATTTGAAATATTTCTGTCATAGCTCCTGCTATTTCTACTCTAACTTCCCTCAATGTCCTAGGCAATATCCTGTTAGGACCTGGAGATTTATCCACTTTGATATTTTTCAAAAGTGTCAGTACTTCCTCTTCTTTGAATCTCATAGTTTCCATAGCTACTCTACTTTTTTTCCTTACTTTACATAGTTCAAAATCCTTCTCCTTGGTGAATACCGAAGAAAAGAAATTGTTCAATATCTCCCCCATCTCTTTTGGCTCTGCAGATAGCTGTCCATTCTGTCTCTCTAATGGTCCAATTTTATCCCTCGTTATCCTTTTGCTATTAATATAGCTGTAGAAACCCTTTGGATTTACTTTCACCTTTCTTGCCAAAGCAACCTCATATCTTCTTTTAGCCTTCCTAATTTCTTTCTTAAGATTCTTTTTACATTCTTTATATTCCTCTAGCACCTCATTTACTCCATACCGCCTATAATTATTGTAGATATCTCTCTTTTTTCAAAACAAGTGTCCAATTTCCCTTGAAAACCATGGCTCTTTCCAATTTTTACTATTTCCTTTCAACCTAACAGGGACATAAAGATTCTGTACTCTTACAATTTCCCCTTTAAATGTCCTCCATTTCTCTTCTACATCCTTCCCATAAAACAGAGTGTCCCAATTCACTCCTTTTATTTAAATCCTTACGCATTCCCACAAAGTTAGCTTTCTCCAATCAAAAATCTCCACCCTAGGTCCAGTTTCTGACTCTCTCCATAATTATATTGAAACTAATGGTATTGTGATTCACTGGTCCCGAAAGTGCTCACCAACGCATACCTCCGTCACCTGACCTGCCTCATTTCCTAACAGGAGGTCCAGCACTGCCCCTTCTCTGGTCGATACCTCTATGTACTGCCGCAAAAACTATCCTGCACACATTTTACAAACTCCAAACCATCCAGCCCATTTACAGAATGTGTTTCCCAGTCTATTTTGAAAATTTTGAAATCTCCCACAATCACTACCTTGTGCTTACTACTAATATCTGCTATCTCCTCATATATTTGCTCTTCCAATTCTCGCTCCCCATTTGGCGGTCTATAATATACCCCTAAAAGTGTTGCTACACCATTCCCACTTCTCAGTTCCCCCCAAATAGCCTCCCTAGACGAGCCCTCTAATCTACCCTGCCAAAGCACTGCTGTAATATCCTCTCTGACAAGCAATGCAACACCTCCACCTCTGATCCCTCCAATTCTATCACACCTGAAGCAACGAAATCCTAGAATATTTAGTTTCCAATCACAGCCGTCCTGCAACCATGTTTCACTGATTGGCACAACATCATATTTCCAGGTGTCAATCCAGGCTCTAAGTTCATCCACCT
Source organism: Okamejei kenojei (assembly GCA_035221665.1). NCBI lineage: Eukaryota > Metazoa > Chordata > Chondrichthyes > Rajiformes > Rajidae > Okamejei > Okamejei kenojei. The sequence goes on from CM069141.1 coordinate 73,865,014, forward strand.
TTCTTACAATGCTCCTAGCATTAAAATATACACATTTTATAAACCCACCATCCCTTATTCTCTTATTATCTTTTTCCTCGTTCTCGCCTACATTTTGGGTCCGAGTGCTTCCCTTCTCTGCCTCTTGCCCCACACTCTGTCCCCTAGCCCCCTCTACCCGAGTCCCTCCCCCCAGCCTTTCTAGTTTAGTCTGCCCAGTAGCCTTTGCAAATCTCCCTGCCAGGATATTGGTCTCCCTCGGGTTCAAGTGCAACCCGTCCTTTTTGTACTGATCATGCCTTCCCCAAAAGAGGTCCTGTAATCAAGAAACAAATCCCTGCCCACTGCACCAGTCCCTCAGCCATGCATTTATCCACCACCTCATTCCATTCCATTCCTACTCTCACTGTCACGCGGCACAGGCAGTAATCCTGAAATCGTTACCCTTTTGGTCCTTCTCCTTAACTTCCCCCCAACTCCCTAAATTCTCCCTTCAGGACCTAATCTCTTTTTCTGCCTATGTCATTGGTACCTATGTGTACCACAACATCAAGCTCCTCTCCCTCCCTTTTCAGAATCTTTTGGACACGTTCCAACACGTGCGAGACCCTGGCACCAGGGAGGCAAACTACCATCCGGGTTTTCCCACTGCGACCACAAATTGCCCATCCGACCCCCTAACTATAAAATCCCCTATTACAATTGCCCTCCTCTTTTTGCTACCCTTCTGAACATCAGGGCCGGTCTCTGTGCTGGAGACCCGGCCGGTGTTGCTGCCCCCAGGTAGACTGTCCCCTCCAATTGTACTCAAACCCGAGTACCTACTTTCCAGTTGTACAATCGCAGGGGTACTCTCTGGCCCCTGCCTCTTGCCCTTCCTAACCGTGACCCACTTGTCTGCCTCCTGTGGTCAGGGAGTGACTGCCTCCCTGTAGCTCCTCTCTATGACCTCCTCACTCTCCCTGACCAGACGGAGGTCTTCGAGCTCCAGGTTCCTAACACGATCCTTTCGGAGCCCCATCTCGACACACCTGGCGCAGATGTGGATGTCTGGAGGGCTATCAGATTCCCTGACCTCCCACATCTGACATCCAGTATAGTACACTGCCCTTGCCTTCATACTGCCCCCTTACACAGGATACAATAGCAACACAATACAAAGTACACAACAAACTGCTGGGACTGACTGCCAATCAGCTGCTTTCCCTAGTCCACTTCCCACCAATCAGCTGCTTACCCTCGTCCACTTCCCACCAATTAGCGGCTTCCTCAAAAAAAAAACTTCTCTGAATGGAATGTTATGGATTTAGGCAAAAACAAGCCCCACGCTTGATTTTAATCCTTACCGATCAGGTGTCGCTCCTCCCCCATTGGCTTCCATTGGCTCCTGTGGGCTTATTATTACAAGTGATTATTACAAATCAAAATGTTTAAAATAGGAAATATCCTGTGCATGCTAGATTCAACAATGGAAATCAAACAGAGGCAACTGAAAAGTATAACATGTATTGATCACAAGACAAAGGAGCTGCCATTTAAAACAGGTGTGCAAGAATTTCCTCTTGCAGTGGATGATGAATCTCTGGATTTTTCTATCCTGGATGATTGTGGTGGTTAGATGACTTGAGGTATTCAAACACAAGGTAGATCAATCAAATCATGTTATCAATTAGGTCCACTTAATATAAATAATCTTCACAAAATCACATTACATCCAATTCACACTGTAAATAACTATTACAGCAGAACTACCTGTATCAAATCATACACAAACGTCCCAAATTACCTTAATTTCACAGATTACATCACCTCACAAAATAGTGCAAAAACAGCAAATTAAAAGGCACAGATTAAAGTTGCATCTCAGTGTAATTAGTTTAACATCATATTCCATAACTGTGCCACAGTTGATCATCTTATTTACAACGACTGGTTCTACTTGTGAATAAAGTTTTCAATCCTATACTGCACAAAAGTAGAACACAGCTTGATATTCAATTGCAAACATGAGACTTACAGCACCTCCTATCAGCTGTTATTTAAAACTACAAGTATGGTCAAAGTTATATATAGATTTCCTTTGCCAATATTGCACATCTAACCATATAACCATATAACAATTACAGCATGGAAACAGGCCCTCTCGGCCCTTCCAGTCCGTGCCGACCATTTGTTTTCCCCTAGTCCCATCTACCTGCACTCAGACCATACCCCTCCATTCCCTTCACGTCCATATACCTATCCACTTTACTTTTAAATGTTAAAATCGATCCTGCCTCCACCACTTCTGCTGGAAGCGCATTCCACACAGCCACCACCCTCTGAGTAAAGAAGTTCCCCCTCACATTACACTTAAACTTCTGTCCCTTAATTCTCATGTCATGCCCTCTTGTTTGAATCTTCCCTACCCTCAATGGGAAAAACGTATCCACGTCAACTCTGTATTTCCTCCCGTTTCCATTTCCACGTGCAAGGACACAAATTGCATGAGCACTTTCCATTTTTCAGCATTCCAATTATTTTGAATTATTGTCACTGCTATGATACAGGAAAACACACCAGCTGATATTGACATGGCACATTTCTCCCAATAACCGGATAAAATATACGTGTGAAGTTGGTTCCTGTTTAAGTATTAGGCAACAAAAATTCCCGGTATTCATCAAATAGTATCACTGAACGTCAGACAACAGATGAGGCCTTTAGTTCATCCAGAATTGGCACCTCGGACAATGTAGCTCTTCCTTACCACTGGATTGGCAATTCTCTGCGGGTTATGTGTCTATAAACTGACTCAAAAGCAAATCCTGCTCTATTCTCAAAGTAACTAAATCTCAAAACAAATAAATCAATGGATTTTGCACTCATAAAATGAGCAGCACAATAGCGCAGCCGATAGAGCTACTACCTCACAGCACCAGAGACCTAGGTTCGATACAGACATTGGGTGCTGTGGAGTTTGAGTGACTGTGTGGGTTTCCTCTGGGTGTTCCAGTTTCCTCAAACACATCCCAAACACATGCAGCTTTTTAGGTTACCGTAAATGGCCTCCATAAAATTGCCACTAATGTGCAGGGAGTGTTTGAAAAAAGGGGAATAACATAGTGCAGCGACACCGGCTCTGGGCAATCGAACCCTCGTGATTGACTGGAGGAGTCAATGAGCGCAGGTGTTCTATTGGCAGTTTTTTTGCTGTAACTGTCAGTAACAGTCAGTCTGGCACCCACACTTGTGGAAGCCACATTATAAATGTGTTTGTCTTATCGACTCTCGTTGGCTCATTGTTTCGTTAAAATAAAACAATTCAAACCAACTTACCATCTCCGACTCGCCAAAATAGCCTGTTCTGGGACATAAGACAATAAAACATGCTTGACAATAAAACACTCTTGAGCCAGTATGAATGTCGAGACCAAAGATGGCGCCTGAAGAAGGTAATTCTTTGCGTGCTGGTCTACGTCTGCATGCAGACTGTAAGAGGCCTGCTGTCATCCATTACAATCATTCCACACTTCAATCTTTATTTACCCTTTATCTGTACACTGTGGATGGTTTGATTGCAATCATGTATAGGCCTTCCTTTGGCTGGATAGCATGCAAACTCAAGCTTTTCATATGACAATGAACAACTAAACTAAAACGGGTGACCGATGGTCACCATAGAATCACTGGCCCAAAGCACCTGATTGGTGTTGTATCTCTAAACTAAATTAAAATCGCTTCTAACCAACAGCTTGTGAAATTCCTTGGTTTCTTTGCTTATGCGATGGAAGTCACTCGGAAAACATATGTAATTTTGTGCACACAAGTCTCCACTATAAAATGTCCTGAAACATTTGGCTTCCCACACTCATACAGATATACAGGAGTGAACATCTTATGTAAATTATCAGCACTTTACAAGGTAAGTGGAAAAGAAAATTACAATACCTGTATCAATTTTCCAAACAATAACTGTATATACTCTAAATATCACACTATATTAAAAAATATTTGATGATTTCCCCAAGCTGACAATTTCCAGATTGAATTTATCCTTCTGATAGTCACGTACTTGCACAAGGTAGAGCAAGTAATTAGAAAAAACACAAAGAAGGCTATTGTCTACTGCGAGGGGAATTGATTACAAAGGCACGCAGATTACGTTTTAGTTTCTGCGGATATTCGCGACACTTCCCTGAAAGATTTTTTACAGGAAAGGTCTCAGAATATAGAAATGTTAAGAATAACAAGTACAGATTAAGTTTGCTAAACCAATAGCTGAAATGGGATAGGCTGTGCTGTGTTTTCTTCTCCTCACTGTTACCATCGGACAGGACACACAGAAGTATAACACTCCCACACTCCCAGTTCAAAAAAAGCTACTGTCCCATCAGGTTCTTGAACTGACCTAATGCTATCACAGCAACAGAACATTACAGACCATCTCTTGGCAACCATGGATTGTTTCATTTTCTGAATTCCATTTTATAGATGATGTCATATGACAATTACCTGCATGGTGGAGGAACAGGTCATTTGGCCCTTCGAGCCTGCACCACCATTCACTGTGATCATGGTTGATCATCCGTTCCTGCCTTCTCCCCATAGAATAGAATATAATATAGATTATTGGAGGTGTTTCAATTTGTTTCTGCATCTAAATAATTTATCACCTCAAATTCCTTTAGTCCACTGGAAGTAGATCACCAAACTTCAAAAATTTCCTGCTTCTATCACCATAGTCTCCAAGCACTCCAATCATTAATCCCAACAACGATTTATTTCGTTTCGTACCATCCATACATTTAGAAAGCTAATTGCGCCCTCCATTGTGGAGATCTGAACAGCATTTATTCCGCAATTTATTTGTTCCCAATCAGGGTTTCTAACCAAGAGACTTATTTTTGTTTTCAATTACATTTCATCAGAACTGGAAGAAGATATAAAACAAGCTTATATTTCTCACTTTTTCCCAGTTCTCATAAAATGTTGTTGACCTGAGATGAGAACTATGTTCCTCTCGCCACTAATGAAAGTGAGTAGCTCCAACATTTTCTGCTTCTCTACAGCCATCAGGCTATTAAACAAGAAGATCTGACTACATAGACTTCAGCGGTTTTTTTTGTTTTTGTGGTACTGCAGATATTTACAATATACATTCAGATGCATTTTAATGTGGATAAATGTGAGGTTATGCTACTTTGGTAGCAAAAAACAGGAAGGCTTTTGGTAGCAAAAAAAAAGGCAGATTATTATCTAAATTATGTCAAGTTGTGCATTTGAGGGTCCTTGTTCATCAGTCATTTGAAACGTAAGCATGCAGGCTACAGCAGGCAGTGAAGAAAGTGAATGGCATGTTGGCATTCATAACAAGAGGAGTTGAGTATTGGAGCAAAGAAGTCCTTCTGCAATTGTATAGGGCCCTAGTGCAACCACACCTGGAATACTGTGTACAGTTTTGGTCCCCTAATTTAAGGAAGGACATTCTTGCTATTGAGGGAATGCAGCAAAGATTTACAAGGTTAATTCCTGGGATGGCGGGATTGTCAAATGCTAAGAGAATGGAGCGGCTGGGATTGTATACTCTGTAGTTTAGGATGAGTGTGGATCTTATTGAAACATGTTTCCTGCCTCGAGCGTGTCCAAACCTTTAATAATCTTATATAAGATTATTAAATATATATATATATCTTATCTTATATAAGATTATTAAAGGTTTGGACACGCTCGAGGCAGGAAACATGTTCCCGATGTTGGGGGAGTCCAGAACCAGGGGCCACAGTTTAAGAAAAGGGGTGAGCCATTTAGAATGCAGACGAGGAAACACTTCTTCTCACAGAGTCTGTGGAATTTCTGCCTCAGAGGGTGGTGGAGGCAGGTTCTCTGGATACTTTCAAGAGAGAGGTAGATGGGGCTCTTAAGATAGCAGAGTCAGGTGATGTGGGGGAGAAGGCAGGAACGGGGTACTGATTGGGGGTGATCAGCCTTGATTCAAGATTCAAGATTCAAGAGAGTTTATTGTCATGTGTCCCTGATCACACAATGAAATTCTTGCTTTGCTTCAGCACAACAGAACATAGTAGGCATGACTATAGAACAGATAAGTGTGGTCCATATACCATTGTATAAATTATATACACACATGAATAAATAAAACTGATAAAAAGTGCAAAATAACAGATAAGGGTTATTAATGTTCAGAGTTTTGTCCCTGAGCCAGGTTTAATAAACCTGAGGCTGTGTGGCGGAAGTAGCTATTCCTGAACCTGATCGTTGCAGTCTTCAGGTTCCTGTACCTTCTGCCTGAAGGTAGCAGGCAGATGAGTGTTTGGGCCAGGATGATGTGGGTCTTTATTGATGCTGCCAGCCTTTTTGAGGCAGCGACTGCGATAGATCCCCTTGATGGAAGTGGAGGTCAGAGCCGATGGATGACTGGGCCAGTGTTTACTACTTTTTGTAGTCTTTTCCTCTCCAGGGCGCTCAAGTTGCCGAAGCAAGCCACGATGGCAGACCGGTGGGTCAGCATGCTCTCTACTATGCACCTGTTAGAATTTAGAGAGAGTCCTCCATGAACCAAACGACTCTCCGTAATCTTCTCAGGAAGTAGAGGCGCTGAAGTGCTTTCTTAATAGTAGCATCAGTGTTCTCGAACCAGGAAAGATCTTCAGAGATGTGCACGCCCAGGAATGTTAAGCTCTTGACCCTTTCAACCATCGACCCGTTGATATAAACGGGACTGTGGGTCCCCATCCTACTTCCAAATTCCACAAAAAAAAAATCAGTTCCTTAGTTTGGTTGGTGTTGAGGGACAGGTTATTGTGCTGGCACCATATGGACAGTTGCTCGATCTCTCTTCTATACTCTGACTCATCCCTATCAGTGATACGTCCTACAACAGTGGCAAAATGGATGATGGAGTTCGCACACGTGTTAACGTCTACGCAGTGACAGGCCATTCATGAATATAGAGTGAGTACAGCAGGAGACTGAGCACGCAGCCTTGAGGTGCTCCCGTGCTGATTGTTATTGTGGCTGACACATTTCCACCAATACGAAGAGACTGTGGTCTGTGAATGAGGAAGTCGAGGATCCAATTGCAGAGGGATGCGCAGAGACCCAGTTTTGCGAGTTTGGTAACCAGCTTGGAGGGGATGATTGTGTTAAATGCCGAGCTGTAATCAATGAATAACAGTCTGACATATAACCATATAACAATTACAGCACGGAAACAGGCCCTCTCGGCCCTTCCAGTCCGTGCCGACCATTTGTTTTCCCCTAGTCCCATCTACCTGCACTCAGACCATACCCCTCCATTCCCTTCACGTCCATATACCTATCCACTTTACTCTTAAATGTTAAAATTGATCCTGCCTCCACCACTTCTGCTGGAAGCTGATTCCACACAGCCACCACCCTCTGAGTAAAGAAGTTCCCCCTCACGTTACCCCGAACCTCTGTCCCTTAATTCTCATGTCATGCCCTCTTGTTTTGAAAAAACTTCCCTACCCTCAATGGGAACAACGTATCCACGTCAACTCTGTCTACCTTTCATCAATTTAAAAGAACCTCAATCAAGTCCCCCCTCCTTCTGCGCTCCAAAGAATAAAGACCTAACTTGTTCAACCTTTCTCTGTAACATAGTTGCTGGAACCCCTGGCAAACATTCTAGTAAATCTCCTCTGTACTCTCTCTATTTTGTTGACATCCTTCCTATAACTAGGCGACCAAAATTGTACACCATACTCCAGAATTGGTCTTACCAATTGCCTTTGTACAATTTTTAACATTACTTCCCTACTCCTATATTCAATGCTCTGATTTATAAAGGCCAGCACACCAAAGGCTTTCTTTTACCACCCTATCTACATGCGATTCCACCTTCAGGGAACTATGCACAGTTATTCCTAGATCCTCTGTTCCACAGCATTCCTCAATTCCCTACCATTTACCATGTCGTCTATTTTGATTTGTCCTGCCAAGATGTAGCACTTTCACACTTATCAGCATTAAAACCCATCTGCCATCTTTCAGCACATTTTCCAAATGGCCCAAATCTCTTGTAGACTTTGAAAATCTACTTCATTTCCACAAAACACCACCTATCTTAGTAGTCAATCTGCATACTTAACTTATCCAATTGTCACACCCCATCATCCAGATCATTGATGTACATGACAAACAACAGTGGACCCAACACAGATCCCTGAGAGCACCCCACTGTCACCGGCTTCCAACTGACAAACAGCCATCCACCACTTACTCTCTGACATCTCCCATCATTCAGCCATTGTTTGAATCCATCTTGCTACTCCGCCATTAACACCCAAGATTGAACCTTCTTAACCAACCTTCCATGGGAAACCCTTGTCAAAGGCCTTACTGAAATCCATATAGACAACATCCACTGCTTTACCCTCATCAATTTCCCTAGTTACCGCTTCAAAAATTTCAAGAAGGGTTGTCAAACTTGACCTTCCAGGCACAAATCCATGTTGACTGTTCCTGATCAAGACCTGTTTATCCAGATGCTTACATATATATTATCTCTAAAGTATCCTTTCATTAATTTGCCCACCCTCCCACTGACGTCAAAACTAATTAGGTCTATAATTGCTTGGTTTATTCTTTGAACCTTTTTAAACAGTGGAACAACATGCGCAGTACGCCAATCCTCTGGCACTATTCCGTTTCTAATACATTGAAATATTACTTGTCATAGCTCCTGCTATTTCTACACTAACGTTCCCTCAATATCCTAGGAATATCCTGTCAGGACCTGGAGACTTATCACTTTTTATTTTTCAAAAGTTGTCAGTACTTCCTACCTCTTTGAATCTCATAGTTTCCATAGCTACTCTACTCTTTCCCCTTAACCTCACCGAGTTCAATATCCTGCTCCTTGGTGAATACCGAAGAAAAGAAATTGTTCAATATCTCCCCCATCTCTTTGGTCTGCAGATAGCTGTCCATTCTGGTTCTCTAATGGTCAACTTTTATCCCTCGTTATCCTTTTGCTATTAATATAGCTGTCGAACCCTTTGGGTTTACTTTCACCTTTTCTTGCCAAAGCAACCTCATATCTTCTTTTAAGCCTTCCTAATTTCTTTCTTAAGATTCTTTTTACATTCTTTATACTCCTCTAGCACCTCATTTACTCCATGCCTCCTATAATTATTGTAGATAGGCTCTCTTTTTTCGAATCAAGTGTCCAATTTCCCTTGAAAACCATGGCTCTTTCCAATTTTTACTATTTCCTTTCAATAACAGGGACATAAAGATTCTGTACTCTTACAATTTCCCCTTTAAATGCCCTCCATTTCTCTTCTACATCCTTCCCATGAAACAAAGTGTCCCAATTCACTCCTTTAAAATTCCTTACGCATTCCCTCAAAGTTTAGCCTTTCTCCAATCAAAAATCTCTACCCCTAGGTCCAGTTCTGACTCTCTCCATATTAATATTGAAACTAATGGTATTGTGATCACTGGTCCAGGAAGTGCTCACCAACGCATACCTCCGTCACCTGACCTGCCTCATTTCTAACAGGAGGTTCCAGCACCTGCCCCTTCTCGGTTCGTACTCTTGTATGCTGCAAAAAAACTTATCCTGCACACATTTTACTAACTCCAAACCATCCGCCCATTTACAGAAGTGCGTGTTTCCCAGTCTATTTTTGGAAAATTGAAATCTACCACAATCACTACCTTGTGCTATACTACTAATATCTGCTTTCTCCTTACATATTTGCTATTCCAATTCCCCGCTCCCCATTTGGCGGTCTATAATACACCCTTAAAAATGTTGCTACACCTTTCCCACTTCTCAGTTCCACCCAAGTAGCCTCCTCTAGACGAGCCTCTAATCTATCCTGCCAGCCACTGCTGTAATATATCTTCTCTGACAAGCAATGCAACATCCTTCCCCTCTGGTCCCTCCAATTCTATCCAACACACTGAAGCAAACGAAATCTGGAATATGTTTAGTTTCCTATCACAGCCCTCCTGCATCCCATGGTTTCCTGATTGCCACAAACATCATATTTCCAGGTGTCAAGCCAGGCTCTAACTTTGTCCACCTTACTTACAATGATTCCTGCATTAATAATATACACATTTAGAAACCCACCATTCCTTATTCTCGCTCTATTATCTTTTTCATCTTTCTCGCCTACATTTTTGGATCCGGTAGTGCTTCCCTTCTCTGCCTCTTGCCCAAACACCACTGACCCTAGCCCCCTCTACCCGAGTCCTCTCCGGTTTCTAGTTAAAAAGTCTCCCAGTAGCCTTTGCAAATCTCCCTGCAGGATATGGTCACGCTCGGGCTCAAGTGCAACCGTCCTTGTGTTCAGATCATACCGTCACCAAAAAGATTGTCCCAGTGATCAAGAAACTTGAATCCATGCCCACTGCACCAGTCCCTCAAGCCACGCATTTTATCTCCACCTCATTTCATCTCCTACTCCCAACTGTCTCGCTGGCACAGGGCAGTAAATCCTGAAATCGTTACCCTTTTGGTCCTTTCCTTAACATTCCCCCCAATCCCTAAAATTCTCCCTTCAGGACCTCATCCCTTTTTCTACCTATGTCATTGGTTTACTATGGTGTGTACCACAACATCAGGCTCCTCTCCCTCCTTATCAGAATCTTTTGTTACACGTTCTGCACATGCAGACCCTGGCAGCAGGGAGGCAAACTACCATCCTGGGTCTCCCGACTGCGTTACAGATTCGCCTATCCGACCCACCTAACTATAGAGTCCCCTATTACAATTGCCCTCTCTTTTTGTACCCTTTCTGAGAATCCAGGGCCGGTCTCTGTGCCGGAGGCCCGGCCGTGGTTTGCTGCCCCCAGCTAGGCGTCCCTCCAATGTACTCAAACGTAGTACCTATTTTCAAGGTTGTACGGTCAAGGGTTATCTCTCTAGCCCTGCCTCTGCCCTGGCCCTTTCTAACCCGTGACCCACTTGTCTGCCTCCTGTGGTCTGGGAGTGATACCTCCCTGTAGCTCCTCTCTATGACCTCTCTCACTCTCCCTGAGGAGAGGAGGTCATTCGAGCTGCTGCTCCAGGTTCCTAAACACAGTTCTTTAGGAGCCCCATCTCAACACACCTGGCGCAGATGTGGAGTTCTGGAGGGCTATCAGATTCCTCTGACCTCCACATCTGACATCCAGAAACAGTACACTGCCTGGCTTCATACTGCCCCCCTTACACAGGATACAATATCAAACAATACAAAGTACACAAATATGAGTTTTGTTCATCCAAGAGGTCCAGAGCAGTAGGTGTGAGGGCCAGAGAGATCGCATATCCACCATTGATCTGTTGTGGCGGTAAGCGAACGCAGTGGGTTCCAGGTTTTTGTTGAGGTAGGAGTTGGATTTGCTCCATGATCCAACCACTCAAAGCACTTCATCACCACAGGCGGTTACTGCCCACTGGTCGATAGTCATTGAGGGAATCCACCTTACTCTTCTTGGGCACTGATCTAACATTGCCCTTTTTAAAACCTCAGAAGCTCAGAATTGAGAGGTTGAAAATGTCCGTAAAATCTCCTGCCAGTGTGGTCCGCACAGGTGTTTAGAAAACAACCTGGTATACCATCAGGTCCAGGCCTTTTCGAGGGTTCACCCCCACTGACGGCTATTTCTGACGTTTGGCCTCTGTGACTGAGGACTGAAATACCTCACAGCGATTTGGGGCTCTGAAGGCAATCAGTATTCCTCACTTCAAAGTGTGCGTTAAAAGCATTGAGCTCTGTCAGGGAGTGCATGTTTCGCCAAACATTCGAGTACCTTCTGGTTTAGCCTTGTAGGAGTGATTGATTCATGCCCCGCCACAGCTGCCGGAACATCTGTCTCATCCTCCAGTTTGGAGCAGAAGTCCCTTTTGGCCTTTTTGATGGCCTTTACCAAGGTTCGTATTGGACTTCTTGTACCCACTGTATCATCGGAGATGAAATGCCCGGTTGTCTGGACTCAGGAAGAGAAGTTCATCCCAAGGGTTTTGATTCGGAAAAATCGGAAAGTTTTTTGTTTGGGATGCAGTCCCTCCACACATTTCTTTATGAAGTCTGTAACAACTGTAGCATATTTGTCTCAAGTCCGTTGCCGAATCTAGAACATTGCCCAGTCTACAGACTCCACAGTCCTGGAGTTGTTACTACTGCTCCCCCCACGTCTGGAGCACCATGCAGAGTTGACCATGAGTAGCCCCGCCCCTCTCTCCCTTTTCCAGCCGCCAGTGTACGATCCTTACAGTGGATGGCGGAACCTTCAGGCTGGACCGCTCTAAGTCTGGGGAGTAGGCTGGGGGGGAGGAGCCATGTCTTGTGAATAGGAAACACAGGACCATTCCCTCAGCTCCCTTTGTATAAACTATGCCTTTGCCCTTAAGTCCTCCACTTTATTTTCAAGGGGACTTGTACGTTGGCAGTAGGATAGTAGGGAGAGGGGGGGCACGAAAGTTCACTGCGCCTTCGTCTGAAACTGAAGTCCTCCTGCTCCCCAGCGCCATGTTTCGGGACACAATGGAGGCTTCCCTTTGTTTCCAGGTACTGTAATTACTGTACCTTGCTGTTTCTGCTCGGAAACTGGCTGGAACGGTGAATTCCCTCAAAAAAAAACAGACGGCAGCTCCAGCTCCGTAACGAACGGGGGTTCCCACAAAGTCGGCAGCTCCAGCTTCATTGTTTCTGGAACATCCGTCGGCTCCTGGAGGGTCATCCAGGGGTTTCCAGGTACCGTACCTGGGATCCTCAGTCGGGCCAGGAGTTTCACAGCCAGCGTGGGGAAAATTTAATTTTCCAGGTACTTGCGAAAATTGCCCGTCCTTCAGCTGCCCAAGCAGCTTGTCTGAAACGGCACCGATTACTGCCGTTTCTTTGATCCTGGTGAGCTTGATACTGAAGTTGTAGGTGAATCTTTTATGGTTCTGGTGCTCTGCAAAAAGTCGCCGCAGGCAGGGCCACCATCTTGATCACATTGACTGTCTGTTTGGCCTCGAAGGGCGAAAGGCCTACTCCTGCACCTATTGTCTAATGTGCTCAGCGGGTGATATTAGACGTATTTCCGGAGGGAAGAATTGTGTGACCATTTCAGGTTGAGGACCCTTTTCACACTTTTATCAAGAGTCAGAGTGTTTTATTGTCATATGTCCCAGATTGGACCCCCATTAAATTCCTTACTTGATGCAGCACTACAGAATATGCAAACATAGCTACTTAACGGGAGGAAGAAAACAAAGTTCTTGTGTGTATACACATGCCACACATACTCCAATAAATAGCAAATAGCAACGTTTGCAGCGGCCCCTACAGCTGTCTGTCTTTATTTTATATTAATTTAATTAATTATTGTCTTGTAAATTGTAAGTGTTCCGTGTTTTTAATACTGTTTTTAACTGTGTATATGTGGGGGGCGGAGGGGGAAACTTAAACAAATCTCTTCCCAGTACGGGAGACCCGACCTTTTTCCTGTCAGGTCTCCGTTGTCGTTGGGGCCTAGGACCGTGGAGCGGCCTCCGACCGGGACGACCTGGGGGCTCCAGTCACAGAGCCTGCTGAGCTGAGGACTCACCATCGTGGGGCTGGCTGGCCTCGGAGCATGGGGAGAGGTGACGGCTTGCAAGACAGGCATCACCTGTGGAGTGAAGGAATGGGTAACGTTTCAGGTTGAAGCCCTTCTTCAGACCAAAGATACTGGAGGATACTCTAGTATCTTTGCTTCAGACTGCCACCAGCTGGATTGTTGCAATCTCAGCAATGACGCTTTGCAGACTCTCCCACTACTGCGCTTGCGCACACAGGCGGTTACTGTATTTGCGCCTTGCGCCACGATAGCCGCCACCGCAGGCGGGCCGGTACTGCGCAATGCGCACGCCGCTCTGCACTAGGGCCGCGCCACACCTCTGCTTGCCTGTCGGTGCAGGGGCGAGAGCCGAGCCGAGCCCGGCATGACGGGGGAGGCGCGGAGTGTGGCCCCTGCGTTGTTGAACGTTAGTCAGGGCGCCACAGGCTGCCAGGCGACGCTTGTTTTGCCTGTGGTGCGCCCGCCCGTCAAGCTGCGGGCGGTGCGGGCGGGTTGGTCTGTCCGTCCGCTCCACGTGACCAAGCTACGTCCCGCCCGCCCGCCCGCCCGTCTCACGCACGGTGGACGTGGCGTATGGTGTAATGACAGGCGCCAATGTCAGGCGGCGGCAGGTGGAGGGCTCGCTGCGGCAGCATGTCAGAGTGTTTCCATTGTCAGATGCCCCAGATCCAGCAATGGCATTCTGACTGGGATAGTCACTCAGCATGGTGAAACAGGCCCTTCAGCCAAACTTGCCCATACCGACAACATTGTCGCAGCTACATAGTCCCACTTGGACTGCATTTGGGGTCCATATCCCCCCTAAACCTGTCCTATTCCATGTGCCTGTATAATTGTTTTTTAAACGTTGTGAAAGCCTCTGCCTTAACTCCCCCCTCTGGTAGCTCATTCATCTTCCCCACCCCTTTGTGTGAAAAGGTCCCCTTTAGATTCTACCAAAAACCTTTCCCTCAGATTCCGAAAGCTTCCCCCTTCACCTTAAAACCCATGTCTTAGGTCTCCTAATCCCCAACTCTGGAAAAGGCTACTGTGCATCCGCCCCACAAGAAGACATAAAATCTGGGAGTAAACTCAGCAGGAGAAGGCTTGCATCTCTGATCAAGTAAGAAGAAGGGTCTTGTACCGAAATGTCATGTATTTACTTCTTTCTCTCCAGAAAGTGCTATACCGCTGAGTTACTCCAGCATTTTTGTGTCTATCTTCGATTTAAACAGCATCTGCAGTTCTTTCCTACATGCTGTGCATTTGCACAAATCCATTCCTCTCTAATTGTTATACACAGCAGCACAATTTTAGAAGTAGGAGTAAAGAGATTAATTAATAATCCCAGAATTATGAGGAAAAGAACGTTCTCAAGGATCGGAGAGTATGGCCAAGTGTAATAGGGATGGATGTGAAAAGGTGAGATGCATAAGGAAATTAAAATTATGTACGTGTTGAAACGCACAAGTATAAGAAGTAGGCGGATGCGCTTGATGCTCGTTAGAGGTTGGTTAGATATGACATTGTGCGGAATATTACTGAGACGTGCTGCAGGAGGAATCGGCCTGGGAACTTATAGTTGGGATTCCGGAGGCATGGCTCCAGGGTGGCCAAGGTGGTGAGCTGAAACATCAGGATATTCAATATTCAGGAGGGATACGAAGGAAGGAAAGGAGGTTGGAGTGGAGTTGGCGTTGCTGGTTAGAGAGGAGATTAAGCAATAGAAAGGAAGGTCATTAGCTTGGAGGATGTGGAATCGATATGGGTAAGGAGCTGCGAAACACTAAGGGGCAGAGAAGGCTTAGTGGGAGTTTGTTTGTACAGGCCACGAACTGTAGTAGTGGAGTTAGGGGATGGCATCAAACAGGAAATTAGAGAAATGCGTGCAACAAAGGTAAACAGTTATTATGGGTGACTTCAGTCTATATATAGATTGGGCGAAACTCAACTTGGCAGGGGTGCTGAGGAAAGAGGATTTCTTGGAATGTATGCTGGGATAGTTTTCTAAAACCAACATCATGTAGTGGGACCATTCGAGAGAGCAGGTATTTCTAGACTGGGTATTGAGGTAATGGAGGCAAGCGGTAGGTTAACATATCTTGTTTTTGTGCGGGGCCCCTTGGGCATGATGGACCATAATATGGTTGAGTTCTTCATTGGATGAGAGTGACATTGTTAATTCAGAGTAACAAGGGTTCTCTGAACTTAAAGAAAGGTAACTTGAGGGTTTGGAGATGTGAATTGGCCAAGAGTAGACTCGCAAGGGATTGTTAAAGGGGTTGACGGTGGATAAGAATATGGGTAGGCATTTAAAGATGCATGGATGAACTACAACAATTGTTCATCCCATGTTTGGCAAAAGATACATCAGGGAAAGGTAGTGCATCGTAGATAACAAGGGAAATCAGGGATAGTTTCAAACAAAAGAATGGAAGCAGACATAATTAGCCTTAACAAGCAATATTTACTCCTTAGGGACAAAGGTCTTAGATTAGGAAAGGAAATTAGATTATGAAAGTAAAATGGGAGGGGAACATTAAAAATGACTGCAAAAGGTTTTATAGATATGTGAAGAGGAAAAAGGTTAGTTAAAACAAATGTAGGTCCCTTGCGAGTCAAAAAAATGGTGTGAATTGATCATGGGGAAACAAGGCCTCCTGCCCGCCCCCAGACCCAATTGTCTTAAGTACTTTCGGCTTCTGTGCTGCAACTCAATGACATTTCCCAACCAATCGTCTAGACTTGGCCGCAGTTAAGTTAATCGCCAGGCGATTGCCCCGCAGCGCGCCTAGCTAATCGTCTAACCAATTTTTCTCCATCCAAACGCGGTGCACACGCGCCCCGACGCTCCCGCCACCTGCCACGCGCCCCCGATCCCCCTCCACCCCCTCCCCCACGCGGCCGCCCCTACCCATCGCTCAGACACAACCGGCGGTCCACGACCCCCCCACCCATTGGTATGTGGGGAAATGCTTGAGAGTCAGTTATTAAAGAGTGGATAGACTGCACATTGAAAAGTGGTGTTGGAAATCATTGGGAAAATTGTTCAGCATGGATTTATGAAAGGTAAATTAAGTCTGACGACTCTTATAGTTTGTTCGTGGATGTTAAACTATTAGTGCAGATATGGGAGAAATCGTGGTGTGTTCAATTTCTGGACTTTGGTTAAGGTCCCAACATAAGAGATACAAGTATACAACTTAAAGAATGTATGGGGGTTCAGTATTGATGGTGATAGAGAATGGCTGGCAGACAGGAAGCAAGAGAAGGATGGTAAACGGATCCTTTTCAGAATGGCAGGCAGTGCTAGAGGGAGGTACCGCAAGGCTCAGTGCGGGGGACCTCAAGTTTGTACAATATATATTACTCTTGGATCTGGATGGGGAGGAATTGAATGCAACATCTCCAAGTTTGCGAATGACACAAAGCTTGGGCGGACAGTGTTAGCTGTGTGAGGAGGATTGCTAGGTGGCTGCAAGGTGACTTGGATAGGTTGGCTGAGTGGAAAATGCATGGCAGATGCGAGTATAATGTGGATAAAATGTGAAGTTATCCACTTTGGTGGCAAAACAGGAAAGTAGACTATTATCTGAATGGTGGCTGTTAGGGAAAGGGTGATGCAATGAGACATGGGTGCCATGGTACAACAGTCATTGAAAGTAGGCAAGCCGGTGCGCAGGCAGGAAGAAAGCGAATCGGTATGTTGGCATTCCATAGCAAAGGTTGAGTACTAGAGCAGGGAGATTCTACTGCTAGTTGTACAGGGATCTTTGGTGAGGCCACACCTGGAGTATTGCGTACAGTTTGGTCTCTAATCTGTGGAAAGACATTCTTGATAGAGGGAGTACAGAGAG